>CP092865.1:103631497-103691123 GCA_030710605.1 Cordylochernes scorpioides | reverse complement strand
TGGCTCTGTAACTAGGTGTTGTCCTTTACAGAGAAGTAGTTCTACTGTATTTAGTAACTCTCCAGTATGAGGAAACCTCTTCCTAAAGCACACTTTGGCTCTGTAATTAGTTGTTGTCCTTTACAGAGAGGTAGTTCTACTGTATTTAGTAACTCTCCAGTATGAGGACATCTCTCCCTAAAGGACGCTTTGGCTCTGTAACTAGGTGTTGTCCTTTACAGAGAAGTAGTTCTACTGTATTTAGTAACTCTCCAGTATGAGGACACCTCTTCCTAAAGCACACTTTGGCTCTGTAATTAGGCGTTGTCCTTTACAGAGAGGTAGTTTTACTGTATTTAGTAACTCTCCAGTAAGAGGACACCTCTCTCTAAAGGACACTTCGGCTCTGTAACTAGGTTTTGTCCTTTACAGAGAGGTAGTTCTACTGTAGTTAGTAAATCTCCAGTAAGAGGACATCTCTCCCTAAAGGACACTTTGGCTCTGTAACTAGGTGTTGCCATTTACAGAGAAGTAGTTCTACTGTATTTAGTAACTTTCCAGTATGAGGACACCTCTCCCTAAAGGACACTTTGGCTCTATAATTAGGTGTTGTCCTTTAAAGAGAGGTAGTTCTACTATATTTAGCAACTCTCCACTAAGAGGATATCTCTCCCTAAAGGACACTTTGACTCTGTAACTAGGTGTTGTCCTTTACAGAGAAGTAGTTCTACTGTATTTAGCAACTCTCCTGTAAGAGTACACCTCTCCCTAAAGGACACTTGGCTCTGTAACTAGGTGTTGTCCTTTACAGAGAAGTAGTTCTACTGTATTTAGTAACTCTCCAGTAAGAGGACACCTCTCCCTAAAGGACACTTTGGCTCTGTAACTAGGTGTTATCCTTTACAGAGAGGTACTTCTTCTGTATTTAGCAATTATCCAGTAAGAGGACACCTCTCCCTAAAGGACACTTTGTCACTGTTACTAGGTGTTGTCCTTTACAGAGAGGTAGTTCTACTGTATTTAGTAAATCTCCAGTAAGAGGACATCTCTCCTTAAAGGACACTTTGGCTCTTTAACTAGGTGTTGTCCTGTTGAAAAGTGACTCGCACCTCGGCTGTCGCTTAGCAACGGCCACTTCCCCCAGACATTACGTAACTGTATATAGGTTTCAGTTTTGCTTGTTGACTCACTGGGCTTACCTTCTTCTTCTTTTAACTCTCTATTGTTTGTCATCTAAATATAATCTTTTTGATAATTAAACATACTTTCTGAGATCCAACCTCTGTTTTATTCTTACATGGCAGCAGAGCTTGGTTGGTATCAAATATTTTTAATTATCTAAGCTGAAATTCGTTTGCTTGCTCAAGATGACAACTGAACTTCCACAAATTCAAAAATTCAACGGCGATAATTTTCATCTATGGAAATTTCAAATGAAGATTATTCTAGAAGCAAAAGATCTTCTCAGTATAACTGATGGCTCTGAGGTAAAACCTGAAATAGAGGATATTGCAAAATTCTCTAACTGGAAAAAGAAAGATGCAAAATCCAAAATGCTGATCACTACTGCTCTAGAGTTTAAATATCTTCAACAGATTGTTAATTGCCAGACTTCAGCAGAAATGTGGAAGAAATTATCAACAATATATGAACTGAAATCTGAAACAAACAAATATTTGCTGCAACAAAGATTTTTCGAATATAAAATGAATCCAAATGATAACATTGCTACTCATATTTCCAAAGTTGAAACTCTGGCACAACAAATGAAAGATCTAGGTGAGCCAATCTCTGATGTTGCCCTAATTACAAAGATAATTTGCAGCTTGCCTGATAAATACAGGAATTTCATAACAGCATGGGATTCAGTTTCATCAGAAGAAAAGACACTAGAAAACTTGACGGCAAGATTACTGAAAGAAGAAAGCTTACAGGATCATTGGGATTCTTCAGGAAATTCTAAACCAGATAATGCCTTGATGACTTTTTCAAAGTTCAACAGAAATTCAACAGCTTCCAACAAACAGCAGCAGCATCAACAATCCATTAAAGATAAAAAGAAGAACACACACTGTGGATATTGCAAGAAGAAAGGACATTGGTGGAAAGAATGCTATAAAAGAAAGGAAGAACAAAAAGGACAACAGCCAAGTTCTTCATCCAGAGATGATAGCTGTGCTTTTTCAGCTGAGACAAGTGCCTTCCTCGCTGAAACAAAGGATTCCTGGATTGCAGATTCTGGAGCAACGGATCACATGACTTCCAGAAGAGAATGGTTCTCTACGTTCGAAGAAATACCAGAAGGTGTTCATCCTGTGTGCCTTGGAGATGGAAAGAAGATCTATGCAAAAGGTAAGGGAAATATTGATATTCTCTCTTATGTTGATAGTCAGAAAATTAATGCAACTCTTTTGGATGTTCTCTATATACCTGAATTGGAGACTAATCTTTTCTCAATATCTACTGCAACAAAACATGGTTTGACGCTCATTTGTAAAGGAAATCAGATAAAATTGACTAAAAATTCGAAAGTGCTAGTTACTGGAATAAAGGACAATTCAAATCTTTATAGAATTTTTATTAAAGCAAAGCAATCTTCACAAACTCATGTTGCTCAGTTAAGTCTAGATATATGGCATCAAAGAATGGGTCATGTAAATCCTATAAAATTAACCCAAATGTTTGAAAATAATGTTTTTGAAGACGACATTAAAATTAGAGAAAAGCCTGATTCTTTACTATGTGAAGCATGCATCTATGGAAAACAAAATAGAAAGGTTTTTCATGCGTCAACAAGTCCAAATTCGACCTATCCAGGAGAGCTGATCTATTCAGATGTTTGTGGACCAATGAGTAAAAGATCACCAGGTGGATCATTATATTTTGTATCATTCAAGGATGATTTTTCAAGATTTAGAGTGGCCTACTTCATTAGGCATAAATCAGATGTTCTTGAGAAATTTAAAGAATTTGTAAAAAGAGTTAGGACTGAAACTGGAAATAAAATAAAAAGATTCAGAACAGATAATGGCACAGAATTCTTAAATAAGAATTTTTCTGATTATCTAAAATCTCTAGGAATTGTTCATGAACTCACTGCTCCATATACCCCAGAACAGAATGGAATTGCTGAAAGAGATAACAGAACAATAGTTGAATCAGCTAGATGCTTGTTACATGGAAGAAAAATGCCGCTTGAACTGTGGGCTGAAGCCGTAAACACAGCAGTCTATCTCTTAAATAGATGTACTACTAAAGTATTGGGAAATTCTACACCTTATGAAATATGGTACAAGAGAAAACCCTCCATCTTACATTTGAAAACTTTTGGATGTAACGCTTATGTGCATATACCAAAAGATAACAGAAAGAAATTAGACAAAAAGAGTATTCGTACATTTTTTGTTGGATATACTGAAATTAACAAAAATTATAGAATGTGGGATCCTATTGCTAGAAAAATTATCATAAGCAGAGATGTAATATTTACTGAAGCTAATACATCAGAAAATATTCAGGATAACCAACAAGAGCAGGTAACTATATACAGTGAAGAAAGTGTTGATAACACAAATACCAGTTCCAAACCAGAAGAATCATGTCGATACCCTCTCAGGAATAGAATCAGAGAAAATGAACAAACATCAACCAGCTGTACAAGGGCTATTTCATATGCTTGTTATGTCCATGACCAAGAACCATTGAACTATGAAGATGCAATTGTAGGACAAAACTCAAAACAGTGGAAACTAGCTATGGACGATGAATTCAATTCCTTGATGAAAAATCAAACATGGACGTATGTGACACTACCATCAGACAGAAAAGCTATTGCATGCAAGTGGGTATACAAAATAAAGCAAAATGCAGATGGATCAAATAAAATGTTTAAGGCTAGACTAGTTGCGAAAGGTTATTCACAAAAACCAGGACTTGATTATGGTGAAACTTTTTCTCCAGTAGTAAAATTCGATTCAATTAGAACAATCTTATCACTTTGTGCATCACTTGATATGGAAATGATTCAGTTAGATGTAAAATCTGCCTTCTTGAATGGTGATTTGGAAGAAGAACTTTACATGGAACAACCCCAAGGTTATGAAAACCCAGATTTTCCAAATCATGTTTGCTCTCTTCAGAAAAGCATCTATGGTCTTAAGCAATCCCCCAGAATGTGGAACAAGAAATTTCATGAGTTTTTAATTAAGTTTGATCTCAAACCTAGCATATCAGATTCATGTGTCTATACAATGAAATGTAAACAGGCTTACATATTACTTGCAATATATGTAGATGATTGCTTAATCTGCAGTGTAAATAAACAACATTTAGATGATATAGTACAGTACTTAAATTCCAATTTTGAAATAAAAACTTTTACTGCCGATTATTTCCTTGGCCTACAAATATATCGAGATAGAACAACTAAAATGTTATTTCTGCATCAAGCCTCATACATTGAAAGAACACTTGAACATTACAACCTTCTTGATATTAAGTTACAATCTGTACCTTCTGATCCTTACTCAAAACTAACAAAAGAGATGTGCCCAAAGGATGATCAGGAAATTGAAGAAATGAACAAGATTCCATACAGACAGACAATTGGTAGTTTAATGTACCTCATGACTGGAACTAGACCTGATATTGCCTACGCAGTCAGCAGGGTTAGCCAATTTATGAACAACCCAGGACCTTCACATTGGACCGCAGTAAAGAAAATATTTGGATACTTAAAAGCTACGAAAAACATCGGTATTTGTTTTGGTGGGAGTTCCTGCACTTCAACCCTGATAGGTTTTTCCGATGCTGATTTTGCTGGAGACCTAGACACAAGAAAATCAACCACCGGATATGTGTTCATGTTGAATAATGGACCTATTTCTTGGTGCAGTCAAAAACATGCAATTGACCTTCTTTATGTCTGCTCCAATGATCAAGCTGCAGACATATTTACGAAAGCTCTACCTCCAGAAAGGTATAGAAGACTAAGGAGCCAACTTGGACTGTTTGAAACAACGGAGTGCTCGTCAGGTGGGAGTGTTGAAAAGTGACTCGCACCTCGGCTGTCGCTTAGCAACGGCCACTTCCCCCAGACATTACGTAACTGTATATAGGTTTCAGTTTTGCTTGTTGACTCACTGGGCTTACCTTCTTCTTCTTTTAACTCTCTATTGTTTGTCATCTAAATATAATCTTTTTGATAATTAAACATACTTTCTGAGATCCAACCTCTGTTTTATTCTTACATGTCCTGTACAGAGAGGTAGTTCTACTGTATTTAGCAACTATCCAGTAAGGGGACACCTCTCCCTAAAGAACAATTTGGCTCTTTAACTAGGTGTTGTCCTGTACAGAGAGGTAGTTCTACTGTATTTAGCAACTATCCAGTAAGGGGACACCTCTCCCTAAAGAACAATTTGGCTCTGTAACTAGGTGTTGTCCTGTACAGAGAGGTAGTTCTACTGTATTTAGCAACTCTCCAGTAAGAGGACACCTCTCCCTAAAGGACATTCTGGATCTAGGTGTTGTCCTTTACAGAGAGGTATTTCTACTGTTTTTAGCAACTCTCCAATAAGAGGACACCTCTCCCTAAAAGACACTCTGTAACTAGGTGTTGTCTTTTACAGAGTGGTAGTTCTACTGTATTTAGTAACTCTCCAGTAAGAGGACATCTTTCCCTAAAGGACACTTTGACTCAGTAACTAGGTGTTGTCCTTTACAGAGAAGTAGTTCTACTGTATTTAGTAACTCTCCAGTAAGAGGACACCTCTCTCAAAAAGACACTCTGTAACTAGGTGTTGTCCTTTACAGAGAGGTAGTTCTACTGTATTTAGCAACTCTCCAGTAAGAGGACACCTCTCTCTAAAAGACACTCTGTAACTAGGTGTTGTCCTTTACAGAGAGGTAGTTCTACTGTATTTAGCAACTCTCCAGTAAGAGGACACCTCTCTCTAAAAGACACTCTGTAACTAGGTGTTGTCCTTTACAGAGAGGTAGTTTTACTGTATTTAGTGCGATGTCGTGACGTCACCGGACGTGACGTAGCCGCCGCGCCCGGACCTGACATAGCCGCCCCGCATGCGCGGAGGTAGGGAGGAAGTAAACCTATCTCGAGCGGTGGTATGAGACCACGCGTATATTTTAAAAGTAAATAAACTATGTTTCCTTCTTCACTATATAACCTTAAAACTGGCCTTTGTCATTAATTCAACAAACATAACAAAGTGGCGACGAGGATTCAAGGTAAAGTGATCAATTTTTTTTTTATGTAAACAAATAATTCAAGATGGCTGCCGGTAAACTCATCCCGTTCCTGCAAGATGGCATCCAAAGCATGGACTTTGACGAATATGTTCGTTTATTTCAACAACTACATAATTGCTGAGGATAAACTAAATGTGGAAGAAAACAGAAAAATTGCTATCTTCTTGAACAGTGTTGGAGCTGAAGCACAACGGCAATTACTGGCCAGTACTGTCACTTCCTTAAGTGAAGCTATTGATCTTCTAAGGCAGAGATATGTTGTTAAATCTCGCCCCTGGGTAATCAGGATGAAGTTTAATGATCGAAGGCAATTACAAGGCGAGACAATCGCTGACTACATATCGGCACTACGCGCGCTGGCTGAAGACTGTGCCTATGGTTCTATGGAAGACGAATTGATTCAGGATCGGTTCATTGTCGGAACCAAAATCAAGCCACTACGGGATCGGCTTCTAGTGGAGACTACGGACTTAAACCTGGATCAAGTGGTGCAACTTGCTACTCAGTACGAGAAGGCCCAGGAGGACAACAAGATGTTCGATAATACGCCCGAAGGGATAAATAAGATCGCTGCTAATGATCGCCGCACTGAGCCTAATCTTTGGGAGCGCAAAAAGATCTCGACAAACTTCAAGTGTCTGCGCTGTGGAGGTAAGCATAAAGCTACAAGTCCTGATTGTCCTGCTAAGGATGTAAAGTGTCACCAGTGCCTGAAGGTAGGGCATTTTAAAAAGTATTGTTTATCTAAGTTTTCAGTTAAGAACATTACAATGGCACAATGTAACCAACCAATTCATCAGCCTTCAAAGCTTGAAATGGACTTGAATGTTAATGGTGGAACAAGTAATGTTCTTATAAAGTTCCTAGTTGACACAGGATCCTCAGTGTCATTGATTCCAGAGAGTTTGTACACCAAATACTTTGAAAACATTAAATTAAACCCAGCTTCGGTAGCACTAAAAAGCTATACGCAGCAAGCTATTGACGTACTTGGTGACCTTCCCGCTAAAATTAAGCATGGTAACACTGTTGTACATACGCTCTTACATGTTGTTAGAGCTGACTCACCTATTTTGGGATTGGAGTTATTTAATAAACTCGGGCTTTCCATAAAGGATGGAAAAGTCAACCAAATCACTGAAAGTAGCAAGATTCTTGAAACTTTACCCTTCGCAAAGGACATTGAGTACAAAATCTTTGCTGATACGAGTGTACCGCCTAACAACAAAAACTAAGGAGACTGCCACCAGTCCTTTTAGATGAAGTACACAAGGAAATTCAACGCCTGGTGAAAATGGACATCATTGAACCCATTGTTACATCTAAATGGATTTCACCCATTGTGGTCTCCAAAAAGAAAGATGGCTCAATAAGGCTTTGCGTTGACCTAAGAGAACCGAACAAGGCTGTGATATTGGATGCCTACCCAATTCCACTAATTGAGGACATACTATCATCCTTGCACGGTTGTAAAGTTTTTACTAACTTGGATCTATCCCAGGCATACCACCAGATAAGACTTCACCCGGATAGCAGGTACCTCACTGCTTTTATTACTCATATGGAGATTTACCAGTTTAAAAGGTTGCCCTATGGCCTGAGCTCAGCACCAGGTGCTTTTCAAAGATATTTAAGTGAACTTCTGATGGACATTAAAGGTGTAAGTTGTTACCTCGATGATATAATAATTAGGGGTAGCAGTATGGAAGACCATGATAAAAAGTTAAATCAAGTGCTGTCTAGACTTAGAGAAGTCAACCTTATGCTAAATGATGCAAAGTCAATTTACAGGCAGAAGTCCTTAAAATTTTTAGGGCACATAATTGATGATAATGGAGTTCATCTGGATGAGGAGTTGATGAAACCTCTCTTAGATGCCCCTCCTCCCAAAGATAAGTCAGGTCTTAGATCCTTAATCGGAATGATAAACTGGTTCCAGAAATACATCCCTAACAAAAGTACAATTATGGAACCTCTACAAAAGTTGCTTAAGAAAAGTGTTCCGTTTAAGTGGAGAGGAGAACATGCAAAAGCTTTGCAAACAGTAAAGGACTCTCTTAAAAAGGGACAAGTACTTGCTCTATTTTGTCCAAAATTGCCTACGGTCATTACAACGGATGCATCTCATAGCGGCATAGGATGCGTAGTCTCACAGCTGTCAGAAAAGGGAGAGGAGCGCATTGTGGCGTGTGCCTCAAGAACACTTTCTGATGCTGAGAGGAAATACTCAATCGTTGAAAAAGAAGCCCTCGCTTGTGTGTGGGCTTGTGAAAAGTTTAGAAGATGGGTCTGGGGTCTGAAGTTCACTTTGAGAACGGACCAATCCTCTCTAACGACATTGCTTACAACTAAAGGCAACGATAGAGCAGGACTGAGAATTGCAAGATGGTCTGCAAGGCTCATGAACTTTGATTACAACATCGAATAGAAAAAGGGAAGAGATAACGTATTACCTGATTATCTCTCCAGATCATCGCTATCATCCTATGAGGACTATGATGGTGAAGTTGAACTAATTGCATCCATCAATCAGGACATGTTGGCTATCAGTGAAGAAGAATTCCTGAGAAAATGTTCACTGTGCCCTGAAATTATTGCCTTAAAAGAGCAACTGATGAAACCATGGAGTAATAATGAATCTTCACAATTAAATAAATACTTCAGATTAAGAAAGGATCTTTCAGTTCAGGAGGACCTGATCTTGAACGAAAAAGGAAAAATTCTAGTGCCAGTATCTCTTCGAAATAAATTGCTATCCTTTGCTCATAAAGCTCATCAAGGAATGGTCAGAACTAAGCAAAGGTTAAGAGAAAGCTATTGGTGGCCCGGGATGGATAAAGACGTGGAAGACTTGGTAACCAATTGCTGGGTATGTAAGAACCACGACAAGAGACTAAAGTCTATTCGAGTCCCCAAAACTCCTGTTGAAAGGCCAGCAAATCCCTGGACTAAACTTGGCCTGGATATAGTTGGACCCTTCATT
Organism: Cordylochernes scorpioides; assembly: GCA_030710605.1. NCBI lineage: Eukaryota > Metazoa > Arthropoda > Arachnida > Pseudoscorpiones > Chernetidae > Cordylochernes > Cordylochernes scorpioides. The sequence continues at coordinate 103,681,894 of CP092865.1, read as the reverse complement.
GACTCCGAGATTGGATTCAGGTTTGCTATAACTCTAATTGACTACACATCTAAATGGCCCGAAGTCTTCTGTACGAACAAGACTACCTCTAAAGTGATAATAAACTTTTTGGAAGATGTTTTCTCTAGAGAGGGATTTCCACGTGAGATTGTCACCGACAATGGAACACCCTTTATCTCCGAGGAGTTTGAAGACTTCCTGGGGAGCAATGGCATTAAGCATATACGGACTGCTAACTACCACCCAGCTTGCAACGGAGAAGTGGAAAACTTCAATAAAACTCTAAAGTCAACGGTCCTGACAGCACACCTACAGCATACAGAGGTTAAAAGAACGATACAACTGTTCTTGAGAGAATACAGATCTACACCGCACACCGTCACGAAGCAAACACCTTCAGCAGTGCTCCATGGAAGAACTTTGAGAACTTTGGTGCACGTGTTCGATAAGGAAGTTGAAACAAAACCACCTAAGGAAGCTTGCCGTCAGGAAGACAAGAGCGACAGTGAAAGTAAAAGCTGTAGTCCTATACTACAAGTTGGAGATCAGGTAAAAGTCCAAGCGGGTGATCCCGTCATGAAAGGACGTTCCAAGTTGAGGGGCCCGTTCACCATAACCAAACAACTGGGACCATTTACATTTGTGCTATCCGACGGTAAAGTGTGGAATGCCCGCAGACTGAGACTGTACCAGAAGTGTGCCGGGACCTACACCCGTCCTGACACCCGACATGAACTGGGAATACATCCTGCCCTACATTTGGATGACCACGCCAGCCAGGAGGAATCTACCCCACCTCCTGACAGTTCTCCCATCGCTTCGCGACTACGGTCCAAGTGTTACAGGAAAGGGGGAAGATGTGATGTCGTGACATCACCGGACGTGACGTAGCCGCCGCGCCCGGACGTGACGTAGCCGCCGCGCATTCGCGGAGGTAGGGAGGAAGTAAGCCTATCTCGAGCGGTGGCATTAGACCACGCGTATATTTTAAAAGTAAATAAACTATGTTTCCTTCTTCACTATATAACCTTTAAACTGGCCTTTGTCATTAATTCAACAAACATAACATTTAGCAATTCTCCAGTAAGAGGACACCTCTCCCTAAAGGACACTTTGTCACTGTTACTAGGTGTTGTCCTTTACAGAGAGGTAGTTCTACTGTATTTAGTAAATCTCCAGTAAGAGTACATCTCTCTCTAAAGGACACTTTGGCTCTGTAACTAGGTGTTGTCCTTTACAGAGAAGTAGTTCTGCTGTATTTAGTAACTCTCCAGTATGAGGACACCTCTCCCTAAAGGACACTTTGGCTCTGTAATTAGGTGTTGTCCTTTACAGAGAGGTAGTTTTACTGTATTTAGTAACTCTCCAGTAAGAGGACACCTCTCCCTAAAGGACACTTTGTCACTGTTACTAGGTGTTGTCCTTTACAGAGAGGTAGTTCTACTGTATTTAGTAAATCTCCAGTAAGAGGACATCTCTCCCTAAAGGACACTTTGGCTCTGTAACTAGGTGTTGTCCTTTACAGAGAAGTAGTTCTACTGTATTTAGTAACTCTCCAGTATGAGGACACCTCTCCCTAAAGGACACTTTGGCTCTGTAATTAGGTGTTGTCCTTTAAAGAGAGGTAGTTCTACTATATTTAGTAACTCTCCAGTAAGAGGATATCTCTCCCTAAAGGACAATTTGACTCTGTAACTAGGTGTTGTCCTTTACAGAGAAGTAGTTCTACTGTATTTAGCAACTCTCCAGTAAGAGGACACCTCTCCCTAAAAGACACTCTGTAACTAGGTGTTGTCTTTTACAGAGAGGTAGTTCTACTGTATTTAGTAACTCTCCAGTAAGAGGACATCTTTCCCTAAAGGACACTTTGACTCAGTAACTAGGTGTTGTCCTTTACAGAGAAGTAGTTCTACTGTATTTAGTAACTCTCCAGTAAGAGGACACCTCTCCCTAAAGGACACTGGAACTAGGTGTTGTCCTTAACAGAGAGGTACTTCTTCTGTATTTAGCAATTATCCAGTAAGAGGACACCTCTCCCTAAAGGACACTTTGTCACTGTTACTAGGTGTTGTCCTTTACAGAGAGGTAGTTCTACTGTATTTAGTAAATCTCCAGTAAGAGGACATCTCTCCCTAAAGGACACTTTGGCTCTTTAACTAGGTGTTGTCCTGTACAGAGAGGTAGTTCTACTGTATTTAGCAACTCTCCAGTAAGAGGACACCTCTCCCTAAAGGACACTGGAACTAGGTGTTGTCCTTTACAGAGAGGTAGTTCTACTGTTTTTAGCAACTCTCCAATAAGAGGACACCTCTCCCTAAAAGACACTCTGTAACTAGGTGTTGTCTTTTACAGAGAGGTAGTTCTACTGTATTTAGTAACTCTCCAGTAAGAGGACATCTTTCCCTAAAGGACACTTTGACTCAGTAACTAGGTGTTGTCCTTTACAGAGAAGTAGTTCTACTGTATTCAGTAACTCTCCAGTAAGAGGACACCTCTCCCTTAAGGACAGTTTATTTCTGTAACTAGGTGTTGTCCTTTACAGAGAGGTAGTTCTACTGTATTTAGTAACTCTCCAGTAAGAGGATATCTCTCCCTAAAGGACACTTTGGCTCTGTAATTAGGTGTTGTCCTTTAAAGAGAGGTAGTTCTACTATATTTAGTAACTCTCCAGTAAGAGGATATCTCTCCCTAAAGGACAATTTGACTCTGTAACTAGGTGTTGTCCTTTACAGAGAAGTAGTTCTACTGTATTTAGCAACTCTCCAGTAAGAGGACACCTCTCCCTAAAAGACACTCTGTAACTAGGTGTTGTCTTTTACAGAGAGGTAGTTCTACTGTATTTAGTAACTCTCCAGTAAGAGGACATCTTTCCCTAAAGGACACTTTGACTCAGTAACTAGGTGTTGTCCTTTACAGAGAAGTAGTTCTACTGTATTTAGTAACTCTCCAGTAAGAGGACACCTCTCCCTAAAGGACACTGGAACTAGGTGTTGTCCTTAACAGAGAGGTACTTCTTCTGTATTTAGCAATTATCCAGTAAGAGGACACCTCTCCCTAAAGGACACTTTGTCACTGTTACTAGGTGTTGTCCTTTACAGAGAGGTAGTTCTACTGTATTTAGTAAATCTCCAGTAAGAGGACATCTCTCCCTAAAGGACACTTTGGCTCTTTAACTAGGTGTTGTCCTGTACAGAGAGGTAGTTCTACTGTATTTAGCAACTCTCCAGTAAGAGGACACCTCTCCCTAAAGGACACTGGAACTAGGTGTTGTCCTTTACAGAGAGGTAGTTCTACTGTTTTTAGCAACTCTCCAATAAGAGGACACCTCTCCCTAAAAGACACTCTGTAACTAGGTGTTGTCTTTTACAGAGAGGTAGTTCTACTGTATTTAGTAACTCTCCAGTAAGAGGACATCTTTCCCTAAAGGACACTTTGACTCAGTAACTAGGTGTTGTCCTTTACAGAGAAGTAGTTCTACTGTATTCAGTAACTCTCCAGTAAGAGGACACCTCTCCCTTAAGGACAGTTTATTTCTGTAACTAGGTGTTGTCCTTTACAGAGAGGTAGTTCTACTGTATTTAGCAACTCTCCAGTAAGAGGACACCTCTCTCTAAAAGACACTCTGTAACTAGGTGTTGTCCTTTACAGAGAGGTAGTTCTACTGTATTTAGCAACTCTCCAGTAAGAGGACACCTCTCCCTAAAGGACACTCTGTAACTAGGTGTTGTCCTTTACAGAGAGGTAGTTCTACTGTATTCAGCAACTCTCCAGTAAGAGGACACCTCTCCCTAAAGGACACTCTGTAACTAGGTGTTGTCCTTTACAGAGAGGTAGTTCTACTGTATTTAGCAACTCTCCAATAAGAGGACACCTCTCCCTAAACGACACTTTGGCTCTGTAACTAGGTGTTGTCCTTTATAGAGAGGTAGTTCTACTGTATTTAGCAATTCTCCAGTAATAGGACACCTCTCCCTAAAGGACATTTTGGCTCTGTAACTAGGTGTTGTCCTTTACAGTGAGGTAGTTCTACTGTTTTTATCAATTCTCCAGTAAGAGGACACCTCTCCCTAAAGGACACTTTTTCTCTGTAACTAGGTGTTGTCCTTTACAGTGAGGTAGTTCTACTGTTTTTAGCAATTCTCCAGTAAGAGGACACCTCTCCCTAAAGGACACTTTTTCTCTGTAACCAGGTGTTGTCCTTTACAGAGAGGTAGTTCTACTGTATTTAATGCTGAACTGTGTGCTACTTCAAAAATACAGCGCGCCTACGTCACAGGACGACGTGGCATTCGAGGAGCTTCCGGCCATCACCACTAGAGGCGCTGTACCCTCCTTTTCACTTCCTGTTATGTCTTCCCTTGTACTACCTGCTTGCATGTCCTCGTGATATATTAAAACCTATATATATATCAATCTACAGTAGAACTCCTCAAATTCGGAAAGCTTGGGGCGCAAGGTATTCCGAATTTGAGGATTTTCCGAATTTGAGAGAGTTAGATTTGTGAATATTTATGTGGCATAAATAGGCATTTAGATGACTGAGATAAAGATTTTGAAGCATATGAACAATTTTAGGTTGAATATTATATGTACATTACATAATTTTAATTACGAATTTTAATCAAATGTTCCTTGACTTTTATGAGTTTTGAGCATGAAACCGATGAAAAATAGTAAAATATTTTATTATGTATGTAATGCAATTGATGGCCAAGTAAGTTATGGCTTGGCAAAGAAGTTGCTGATTGTTGTCTGTTTCTTTGGCTTGTTTAACAAAGCTTCTTCTTCTCTCATAAGCATAGTTCGAAGACTATTGATGGTGTTGTAGCTTGCAAGCATTTCTGGTTCAGTGCGCTTTTCCAAATATTTTAATGCAACATCCAAACTTTTCAACGCTTCGCATCTGGGAACATCCGGCTCCAAACTGTCTTCAGAAGTTGAGGAACTATCATCAGAACTGCTGATTTCCATTTTTTCACTCAAAACAGCTTCAACTATATCACCATTGCTAAGAACATTGTGACCTGGATCATCAAGGTCTATATCGATCCATTCATTAATGCTTTCTTGATTTACTTCAATTCTAGCTCTTTGAAATAATTGCTCCAGCCGTCTAATTTCTTGTTCATCTTCATCAGATTCATCCTCGGATAATTGTAATGCATCACCTGCTGTTTCCAAATCTGAATTATTTTTGTGTTCAAGCAAAATCTTCCATCCATTTCTTATTGTAGAAGATTTTAATTCATCCCAAGAATTTCCAAAATTGAATATCGCTTTCTTGATGTCGTACTTTTTTAAATTAGAAAAAGTTTGTTCACCCACAGAGTTATTTGGCTGATCTGCATCACTTGAAAATACTAAACAACTTTCTAACTGTCTTCGTTTATACAACCTTTTAAAGGCAACAATAACTCCCTGGTCCATAGGCTGCAATACAGATGTTGTATTAGGTGATAAAAACTTGCATTTAATGTTGCCGTCATTACTGATCAGCTCTGTTGGATGAGCAGGAGATTTGTCAACTAGTAGTAACGCTTTTACTTGATCTGGAGCAACTCTTAACTTATTTTCTTGAAAATTGCGAACTTCGTTTATGAACCGTTTAAAAAACCATTCACTAAAAATGCTTTGATTAAACCAAGCCTTGTGTGAAGAATAGTAATGGACAGGCAATCGATCAATGATGTTTTTGATTGCTCTTGGACGTTTTGATTTTCCAACAACAGCCAAAACATTTTTATGTGAAGCGTCTGCATTTGCACAAAGTAAAACAGAGAGTCGATCTTTGGATTGCTTATGACCACTAGCGCTGTTTGCATTTTTGACTTGAGAATTATCGGGTAATGACTTCCAGTAAACTCCTGTTTCGTCAGCATTATAAATTTGGAACTGTTCATACTTTTCGTCAGTCATTAGTTTGTGAAAATCATCTTTAAAGCGATTAGCTGCATCTTCGTCAGCACTCAATGCTTCCCCGACAACTTTTTTATTTTTCAAATTATGTCTGGCTCTGTATCGTGACAACCATCCACCACTAGCTTTAAAAGTGGGATTATTCAATTTTGATGCAAAATGACTGGCAGCTGTTTGGAGTTCAATACCACGAATAGGAACCCCTGATAATCTCTGACTTTCGTACCAGATGTTAACTGCTTTATCAACATTTTCGTATAACGGATTTTTTACTTGAGAAAACTTTTTGACATCTTTTTCGGTAGAATCAACAAACTTTGTAAGTTTAAGCTCAGACTTTTTTATATCATAAACAGTTGTCTTTTGCACTTTTTACACATTTTATACTTTTGCATTATCGTTGTATAGCTTAATCCTTTTTTAATGTCACTAAGAACATCTAACTTTTCACCAAGCTTAAGAATTCGGTACTTGCCTCGTTATTGCCGCTCCTCTTTGGATGCCATTTTGTTGAAGAACAAACTTGTAAATGCAAAAAATTGAGAGTTGAATAAAAGAATTTGAAACTTACAATGTCTGAAAATGTTTGATAATTTGAACTTTAGGTGAATCAACTTTGCAATAAAAAATGCGTGAATGGCTTATGACGTAATAATGCTGCCTTCTTATTGGACAATATCCTAAACTAAGCACAAAGGTCAAATGAAACTGTTGATTTATTTAAGCTTTTAAAAAAGGGGATAAACCCCTGATTAGCGATTATAAATAATCGGTAAAAGTAAATTAATTAAACACTTAAATTAAAAATAAATTACTAATAAAAATTAAATTAAATAAAATAAAAGCAAAGCAAAAGTAAAAGTAAATAAAATAAAATAAAATAAAATAATGTTGAAATATCAACAAAATAAAAGCATGTGAAAATTGATTTTTTGTATGTAAAAAAAAAACATTACAATACTTTCCGAATTTGGGAGTTTCCGAATTTCAGAATTTCCGAATTTGAGGAGTTCTACTGTATTCTCAATTTGATTGAACCACCGATCCAACAAGTGGTAGCAGATCGTGGTTCCCTAGCTCTGTGGTTCAAGTTCAGCGTATCCTCGTGAGTAAAATTCCTTCAGCGAAGCTACCTCCGTTTGCCCTCGTTGAGAAGTTGCTGCGTCACCATGGCGGCCGTTAGTGCAATAACGGCGGCGTTTGAAAAATTGAACGGCCAAATTACCGCTCATGGAAGTACAACATCAAGATGCTACTAATTGAGAAGGGCTTGTGGGATGTGATGTTTAAAGATGAAGATACCCAAGATGCTAAACTAAAAGCTCAAAAGGATAGAGCCTTGGCTGTTATCGCGTTGTCGATAAATACAGAACACCAAATCCACATCATCGACTGTTCATCGCCACAGGATGCCTGTAAAAATCTTGAACAGGTTTTTGAGCCAAAATTTCGTTCGAGGATACTAGAGTTAAAGAAGCAGTTTGTGAACATAAAGCTTCAAACTGGTGAGTCAATGTTAGACTATTTGAATAGATTGAAAATTTGTACGGACCATTTAAAAGAAGCAGGTGCGGAAGTCGACGATCAAGATATAGCATACAGCATGCTATCAGGGTTACCTGACAGCTTCGATACCCTGGTGATGTCGTTCGGAAATGTCGAGGACTCTGACTTCACATCGAACAAGGTTAGAAATACTCTACTCATAGAGTATGAAAGAAGATCTGCCCGAGAAGGAGCAAGTTCAGGTCTCGGCGAAGCACTCAATTTTTCAAAGGACGACACTAGGAAGACTTCCAGAAAACAAGGAGTCAAGTGCTACCGATGTTCGAAAATCGGCCATATCGCCAAGGATTGCAGGTCGTCCATCAACCGAGACTACAAGGCGGATAAAAGCTACAGCAGGAAGAAAGACTCTTTTAAATCTCCGTCGGAGAATATGCTCATGGCCTTCAATGCAGTCTCTTCGGAAGATGAATTCATCTTGGACAGCGGCGCAACGCATCACGTCTGTAAGAACCGACAATGGTTTACAAGTTTCCAGCCTACTACGTGTGAGCCCATCCAGACTGCGAGCGGCAACCTACAAGTAGAGGGAGTTGGAAATATCCACATGAAGATGTACCTAGATACTGGAACGCAATATGTCACCTTGAACGACGTGCTTTTTGTGCCCCAAGCAAGAAGAAATTTGCTTTCTGTGTCGCAAACAGAGGATAAAGGCAAGCACATCAAGATTTGTAACCACAAGGCAAGAGTGTTCAACGACAACAGAGTGATATGTGTGGCAAGGAACCTAAACGGTTTGTACATCGTTAGAGGTAAGCCTATCTTACAAAATGCGCTCTTATCTAGTTCAAGTCCCCGCCTACACTAGAACTTTGGCATAAACGCTGTATGCATATCAATGCATACACTTTAAACAAGTTAGCTAAAAATTGCGTTGTTAATGGTCTTGAAATTTCCAAAGGAGAAATGTCAATATGCGATTATTGCTGTATGACAAAGTCAACAATGTCGCCACATAAAAGCTCTCCATATAAAATAAAAACTAAAAATTTGTTAGAGTTAGTACATAGCGATCTGTGTGGACCATTTCCAGTTGATTCTTTTGCTGGGTCACGCTATTTTCTAACATTTACAGACGATTTCTCCCGCAGAGTTACTGTTTATTTCTTAAAGCATAAAGATCAAGTTATTGAATACTTTGACATATTTAGGGCTAGAGCCGAAAGAGAAACAGGTCATAAGATTAAACGCTTGCGGACAGATAACGGGTTAGAATATTTTAATAAAAACTTTAAACAAAAACTTGAGAGCCTTGGAATAAAACACGAATTAACGAATTCTTACAGCCCTCAGCAAAATGGCGTCTCGGAGCGTTTAAATCGTTCGTTACTTGACATGGCTAGAGCGTCAATGCACAACGCTGATTTGCCACAAAAATTCTGGGCTGAAAGCGTTAATTGTGCCGCATACATTAAAAATAGAAGCCTTTGTAGCGCTCTTGATAACAAAGTTCCAGAGGAAATTTGGCTTTCAAGAAAAGTGAGCGTACGTCATTTTAAAATATTTGGAGCTCTAGCTTATGCTCATATTCCAAAGCAAAAGCGAAAGAAATTCGACTGTCGAGCTAAAAGATGTATCTTAGTCGGATATTCAACACAATCCAAAGGTTATAGACTCTGGGATAATGATTCTAAACAAGTGTTCATAACTAAACATGCTAGATTCGACGAAAATAAAGTAGGTTTAAACCAGCTTAAGGATGACGTAACGGAAGGTAGCGAGGCTAAAAACAGTTTCGTTTGGTTGCCGGAACAGGGCAAAGTTCTCCCGCCACGTGATCCTGACCTTCAACCAGGTTACGACAGTCAACTAGAAGTTCCGTCGACTTCAGAAGTTAGAGATATAGTGGGGGGAAGTTCTGAAAATACTTTGAGCCTCCGTAGTCGAGAAATTGAAAGAAAAACACTGAAACTTGCAAATGTTGAACTAAATTTATGCGAGGTGTCTGAACCTCAAACTTTTGAAGAAGCTGTTTGCTCACCCAAATCAGATCTTTGGAAAAATGCGATGCAAGAAGAGTTAAATTGTTTAGAAGAAAGACAAACATGGGTTATCACTAATTTACCTAAAAATAAGAAAGTAATCGGTAATCGTTGGGTTTTTAAAATAAAAGGAGATTCTAAAGGAAAGGTCAGTAAATTTAAAACTAGGCTCGTAGCCAAGGGTTACAGCCAGACACCCGATATTGACTTTAATCAAACATATGCCCCTGTTGCCAATTTCGGTATAATCCGAATGCTTTTAGTTTTGACCCAAAATGCTGGCTGGGTAAATAGGCATTTAGACATAAATAATGCATATTTGTATGGGGAACTTCATGAAATAATTGTACATGGCTTTGCCACCAGGAGTAAAGTTTCAGGATTCTAAAGATAAAGTTCTTAGACTTTTAAAACCTATCTATGGGCTTAAACAAGCAGCTTTTTGTTGGAATACCACGCTGAGTCAATTTCTTGAAAAAGTGGGCTTTTTCTAAAATTCCATCGTGCAATTGCATTTTTGTGCTTGATGATAGGGCAATAATAGCAATTTATGTAGACGACTTAGCGATATTTGCTGTTGACCAAAATACACTTGACGAAATCGAGGATAAGATTATACAAGAGTTTCAAATTAAAAGTCTGGGGCCCATTACATTCTTTTTAGGTGTCGAGATAAATTACGGCAAAGAGAGTTTGTCTCTTAATCAAAGACATTACATACAAACTTTACTTCAAAGATATAATATGTTCGAAGTTCGCAAAGTATGTACGCCTTTAGACCCAGCTATCATACTATCTAAAATAGATTGTCCCCATACACAAGCTGAAATAGACCAAATGTCTAATATACCATATAAAGAGCTTATTGGTACATTGTTGTATTTGTCCAATTGCACTAGACCAGATTTTTCTTTTGTTACTTCGAAAATTTCCCAATTTTGTGCAAACCCAGGAAAGAAGCATTGGGAAGCTGCAAAACATGTTTTGAGATATCTATCGGGTACCATTGACTTGGAACTCTCCTATGTCAAAGGAAACAACAATAAAGTCGCAATGTTCACAGACGCCGATTATGGGAGTGACACGGATGATCGAAGATCCTACTCCGGAATGGTTGCAGTTATTGATGGGAATGTCATCAATTGGCGATCTAAAAAGCAGCAATGTGTTTCGTTGTCTACCATGGAATCGGAGTATATAGCATTATGTCACAGTGCTAAAGAGGCCGTCTGGCTCGGTCAAACCCTGTCTGATCTTGGATTTATCTCGCACTTTGCCAAACCACTCACAATCTACTGTGACAATCGATCAGCCATAGACTTCTCTAAGAATAACATTGAGAACAATCGTTCCAAGCACATCTCAGTTCAGTTCCACTACACAAGAGATAAGATAAACTCCGGTGATATCGTTGTCCAGTTTGTCAACACCAAGGAAAACATGGCCGATATCCAAACCAAGACTTTAAAGAAATTGATGCACAAGAGATGCATGTTTCCAGATGAATTTGAAGTCGCAAGTGGGGGAATGCTGAACTGTGTGCTACTTCAAAAATACAGCGCGCCTACGTCACAGGACGACGTGGCATTCGAGGAGCTTCCGGCCATCACCACTAGAGGCGCTGTACCCTCCTTTTCACTTCCTGTTATGTCTTCCCTTGTACTACCTGCTTGCATGTCCTCGTGATATATTAAAACCTATATATATTTCAATCTATTCTCAATTTGATTGAACCACCGATCCAACATATAGCAACTCTCCAGTAAGAGGACACCTCTCCCTAAAGGACACTTTGTCTCTGTAACTAGGTGTTGTCCTTTACAGAGAGGTAGTTATACTGTATATATATATGTGACAATATAATAATAATGTGGGGAAAGAGAAATAAGGACACCACAAGTTGGTAGAGGAATCCTAGACAACCAGAGAGAGATGGAGAGAGACGGGAGAGGCCCGCGACCGAACACAGCCGGGCGGCCGTTTGTATCGCACACAATCACCAACTGTCTTAATTAGTCCTGAGGTTCCAAGTAACGGGGCCCCAGTTGTCGCCCCTTGGAATGTCGCTGCTGTCTCAAGTGACCGATCCTTACCCGCCTTCTCTCTCTGGGTTGACTGTAGGTTTACTTTATTATTCCTGGAAGAGCATATATTATGACATTATGGCCCCCGTTGAAGAAAGCTGAACATGGTTTGAGTATACTTAAAGCTGGTGAAGCCAGGAATAGAGAAAATAATTTTGTAGTTGAAATTATTTATGGTTATGGTGACATAGTTTTATGTAAATAAAATATTGTATAGTACACAAGTAAATAATATTTACAAGCAGTTTACAACACCGGAGATTTTGATATTTAAGGGAAATTTTGATAATATCAAAGTCATAAAAGGCTATATACAATAACATCTAATGTATTATAAGGGAAATGCTATTGAGAGGTGTGAACAAGGAGAAGGGGAGTCACATACACATGATGGAAATCTTAAGGTCATTAAGACTGGGAAACTCTGAACTTTAAGATATGTTTTTCAGGCGAACATGGCAAGGGGAAACTTGGCATGGGCTTTCTATGCTATAGGTGTAGAGTACGAGAAATGAGATTGAGGATGAAATTGCGTGAGCTCAGAACTGAGGTAAATTTAGAACTACATACAATGTTAGAATTTTGGCGAACAGAGCGAGGGGAAACTTGCTTTGGGCCATTCTACCTTATCTATGCAGTTACTTGTGTATAGCGAATCCGAGGGGGAAAGTCCCGTGTGTAGGTGAGGAAGTCGAATGGACTTATAGTTAATTTGAGAAGATAAAATAGTTCGAGATACAAAGGTAGAATATAGGCGAACATAGCGAGGGGAAACTTGCTTTGGGCCTTTCTACCTTATTTCTTTCGATACTAAGAGACTTTAGTAGTTTTAGCTAATTGAATGAAAGTGTGCGCGCACAGTGCCAAAAATTGGGACGAGGACGGCGTTGTCCTTTACAATTTACAAGCGTCTCGTACACGAGATGTTTGACCCGTCGTGGGAGCTTGTGCGAGGAGATGATTTCGCGACGGGTTGAACGTAAAACCCATGTCCGCGCGAAATAATGACGGACCGGACAAAATCAGCGACGATGTTTAACGTACCTCCGTGGGAAATATCGGACGTAAGTTATATCGTGCTGGTTTGGACAAGGGACAAACATAGATTTGAAGACAGGGTCCGTGTGGCGAACGTGTGGAGCGAGAAGGAGGAGCGAAGCTGTGCCGCTCGATGCAGATTGTTCAAGTGCGAACAAAAGGGAGTTGATAAACATCTAGCAGTTAGTCAATCTGCATCCTGTGACCAACACACCAGTGGCTAGATGGTGTGGGTCGGTGGATATGCTCTAGAGAGAAATTCTACAAAATATATTATCGTAAATGAATAGTGGAGATTAGAATTTTGAAATGGCAATATAGTAGTTAAATAATTGATTAATCAATAATTCTATAGAAGGTCATAAGCTGGTATAAGGTTGACAAAGTTCTAAGGATGATTGGGACATTAAGGGGAAGATAGATAAGAGTCACCAAGGGTTGGTTGTAAGCAAGGCTCACGTGGTGGTTGAAATTATTCGACGCCTGAATTATACAGAGTGAATTTTGAGTCGTTTAGGGAAAGAAATTATATTTCGTGAGCCGTGCTTACAAGTAGGAGAGAAGGTCATATACAAAAGGGTACAAATGTTTAGGTACTGGAGCCCTATTGTGAATGAGCACTATTATGAAAATTGATTGTTATTATTAAAAATCGTAAAGCATGCATAGATAGAATGCCAATTTTAAGGAATGACTTTAAAAGAAAAATATTTCACACAATAAAAAGACAATTATATTAAATTAGAATGGTAAGGTTACTAATCCAGTGGGTTTCACATAGCTAGATATAGTATGGATAATAATATCACTGTTAATAGGGGTGGAGAGAATAAATGGAACTAAACTAATTATAGGAAATATTGGCACCAGAGTTTACAAGGAATGACTTCTTTAAAGAATGAATGGTAGAGGTAAAACAATTTCACTTACAGGTTATGCTGGTTTAGAGAGAAAGTAGGTTCATTGAGTTCATTGAGGGAGGGTTCTGTCTGTAGATACTGTACGTGACAGTGTTGTCCGCCACAGTAGTGTCAGGGATATGGCGGAGTCTTGTCCATAATGACGGAAGGTGTCCTGCTCTGGCGCGGTGATCGTTCTTGGGCAGATCTAGTGTTGGGAGAAGCGTGCGGCAGGTTCATCTCCGTCGTTGGTGATCACTTCTTCCGGATCACGGTTTAAAAGTTGGAGAGGAAGGGGGTGAGAGCTCGAAGAGAAGTGGCTACAGTTGAGTTGGGTTTGTCCGATCACCATGGCTTTGCTTCTTTTTCCCCATATTCTTTGTTTCCCGGCCAGGTCTTATCCTGTCGACTTTTAATGTGACAATATAATAATAATGTGGGGAAAGAGAAATAAGGACACCACAAGTTGGTAGAGGAATCCTAGACAACCAGAGAGAGATGGAGAGAGACGGGAGGGGCCCGCGACCGGCCACAGCCGGGCGCCGTTTGTATCGCACACAATCACCAACTGTCTTAATTAGTCCTGATGTTCCAAGTAACGGGGCCCCAGTTGTCGCCCCTTGGAATGTCGCTGCTGTCTCAAGTGACCGATCCTTACCCGCCTTCTCTCTCTGGGTTGACTGTAGGTTTGCTTTATTATTCCTGGAAGAGCATATATTATGATACAATATAATGCGGCTTATGATTGTTAAACGACATTTGAAAATTATTCCGCATGTCTTCTTCTTCTTCTTTCTTATCTCCACACTGGGTGAAGTAGAATGCCTTTGTCATTAAGACTGTGAGCACTACTCAGTAGCAGGCCACTGACTTAGCTCCAAAATAAATGGCCGCCTCTGACATGAGGAACAGACGCCATGTACAACCGCTCCTAACATGGAGTACAAACACTGCTCATCCTGTATCCCTGGAGACCTTACAGGGTACTATCAGCATGGCCAGCTGAGCCCAGGTTTTTTAGTGAGCTTGTTACTGCTCCCCCTCCTCCTTTTTCATCCGGGCTTGGGACCGGCAAAGGCGGAGTTATTCCACATGTGTTTCTTTTGAACGAAAAATCGAAATTTATTTTAAGGAGAAATAACGATTATTTCTAAACCTTAGGGATGAAGTATGAAAGGATGAATTGTGAAGAGTAATAATAAACTGTGGGTTCGATTCTCATTCCTGGACACTATTTTTCCATTTATAATTTATCCCACTTGCCCAAAATGTAGTTTGGTACTTGCAGCTCCAGAACATATTTTGGCTTGAATTAAATGCACTAAACAGGACCTTTGGGAGAGGCCGCTGCTCATCATAAAACAGCTCAAGGAGCATGAACTCATGGAATCCGTGTAATCTTTACACAAGGGGATAAGAAACAACAATATTTTTCCGTTTATCATTACTTTTCACAATTCATCCTTTCATACTTCATCCCTAAGGTTAGAAATAATCGTTATTTCTCCTTAAAATAAATTTCGATTTTTTGTTCAAAAGAAACACATGCGGGTTAATTTTTTAAATGTTGTTCTACAAATATATGTAGTGATGTAGTTGTTATCCTGTAAGATGAATGTAGTGTGGCATGTTGTTTACAGTCGTGGTGGCCACAATGTTTAGAGTGGGTTCAGGTGTGATTGGGATTATACAAAAGACATGTTGGATGTCACCATAGAGATGGCGAAAGAGTGAAGCCGAACACCAGTCAAGACAGGTCTGTAGAGAGGGGTCTATCAATCATCGTGTCTCGGAACGGACTGATCTGTTTGAGCAAGTAAGGGACATACCTGGTATCCCGACATATTTCTCGGACCTTCCTCCTGTCTGGCGCCGGCTGTCACTCAATCGAATTTTATTTTCGTCGTTTTGTTATTACATGATGTCCAAACTGGCTAGTTGATTTTTTTTTACAGTTTTGGTTGTTATACTATATTACATATGGGGATATAATATTGGAATATATTACAACATATATACAGTTAAACCTGTCTATAGCGCCTGATTTTAAATACGTAGTACGATGTGATTTACATTAGAAGTGACCTGTCTATAACACCCCCTCTCTTTAGCAATCTATTTTGGTGAGTCCCAAGAGGGGACGCTATAGACAGGTTTAACTGTACATTAAAAGTGACCTGTCTATAGCACCCTATTTTGGTGAGTCCCAAGAGGGGGCACTATAGACAGGTTTAACTGTACATTAAAAGTGACCTGTCTATAGCACCCCCTCTCTATAGCACCCTATTTTGGTGAGTCCCAAGAGGGGACGCTATAGACAGGTTTAACTGTACATTAAAAGTGACCTGTCTATAGCACCCTATTTTGGTGAGTCCCAAGAGGGGGACTATTGACAGGTTTAACTGTACATTAAAAGTGACCTGTCTATAGCACCCCCTCTCTATAGCACCCTATTTTGGTGAGTCCCAAGAGGGGACGCTATAGACAGGTTTAACTGTACATTAAAAGTGACCTGTCTATAGCACCCTATTTTGGTGAGTCCCAAGAGGGGGACTATTGACAGGTTTAACTGTACATTAAAAGTGACCTGTCTATAGCACCCTATTTTGGTGAGTCCCAAGAGGGGACGCTATAGACAGGTTTAACTGTACATTAAAAGTGACCTGTCTATAGCACCCTATTTTGGTGAGTCCCAAGAGGGGGACTATTGACAGGTTTAACTGTACATTAAAAGTGACCTGTCTATAGCACCCTATTTTGGTGAGTCCCAAGAGGGGGACTATTGACAGGTTTAACTGTACATTAAAAGTGACCTGTCTATAGCACCCTATTTTGGTGAGTCCCAAGAGGGGGACTATTGACAGGTTTAACTGTACATTAAAAGTGACCTGTCTATAGCACCCTATTTTGGTGAGTCCCAAGAGGGGGACTATTGACAGGTTTAACTGTACATTAAAAGTGACCTGTCTATAGCACCCTATTTTGGTGAGTCCCAAGAGGGGGACTATAGACAGGTTTAACTGTACATTAAAAGTGACCTGTCTATAGCACC
Source organism: Cordylochernes scorpioides (assembly GCA_030710605.1). Taxonomy (NCBI): domain Eukaryota; kingdom Metazoa; phylum Arthropoda; class Arachnida; order Pseudoscorpiones; family Chernetidae; genus Cordylochernes; species Cordylochernes scorpioides. The sequence continues at coordinate 103,665,354 of CP092865.1, read as the reverse complement.
CTATTTTGGTGAGTCCCAAGAGGGGGACTATTGACAGGTTTAACTGTACATTAAAAGTGACCTGTCTATAGCACCCTATTTTGGTGAGTCCCAAGAGGGGGACTATTGACAGGTTTAACTGTACATTAAAAGTGACCTGTCTATAGCACCCTATTTTGGTGAGTCCCAAGAGGGGGCACTATAGACAGGTTTAACTGTACATTAAAAGTGACCTGTCTATAGCACCCTATTTTGGTGAGTCCCAAGAGGGGGACTATAGACAGGTTTAACTGTACATTAAAAGTGACCTGTCTATAGCACCCTATTTTGGTGAGTCCCAAGAGGGGGACTATTGACAGGTTTAACTGTACATTAAAAGTGACCTGCCTATAGCACCCTATTTTGGTGAGTCCCAAGAGGGGGACTATTGACAGGTTTAACTGTACATTAAAAGTGACCTGTCTATAGCACCCTATTTTGGTGAGTCCCAAGAGGGGGACTATTGACAGGTTTAACTGTACATTAAAAGTGACCTGTCTATAGCACCCTATTTTGGTGAGTCCCAAGAGGGGGACTATTGACAGGTTTAACTGTACATTAAAAGTGACCTGTCTATAGCACCCTATTTTGGTGAGTCCCAAGAGGGGGACTATTGACAGGTTTAACTGTACATTAAAAGTGACCTGTCTATAGCACCCTATTTTGGTGAGTCCCAAGAGGGGGACTATTGACAGGTTTTACTGTACATTAAAAGTGACCTGTCTATAGCACCCTATTTTGGTGAGTCCCAAGAGGGGGACTATTGACAGGTTTAACTGTACATTAAAAGTGACCTGTCTATAGCACCGTATTTTGGTGAGTCCCAAGAGGGGGACTATTGACAGGTTTTACTGTACATTAAAAGTGACCTGTCTATAGCACCCTATTTTGGTGAGTCCCAAGAGGGGGACTATTGACAGGTTTAACTGTACATTAAAAGTGACCTGTCTATAGCACCATATTTTGGTGAGTCCCAAGAGGGGGACTATAGACAGGTTTAACTGTACATTAAAAGTGACCTGTCTATAGCACCCCCTCTCTATAGCACCCTATTTTGGTGAGTCCCAAGAGGGGGCACTATAGACAGGTTTAACTGTACATTAAAAGTGACCTGTCTATAGCACCCTATTTTGGTGAGTCCCAAGAGGGGGACTATTGACAGGTTTAACTGTACATTAAAAGTGACCTGTCTATAGCACCCTATTTTGGTGAGTCCCAAGAGGGGGCACTATAGACAGGTTTAACTGTACATTAAAAGTGACCTGTCTATAGCACCCTATTTTGGTGAGTCCCAAGAGGGGGACTATTGACAGGTTTAACTGTACATTAAAAGTGACCTGTCTATAGCACCCTATTTTGGTGAGTCCCAAGAGGGGGACTATTGACAGGTTTAACTGTACATTAAAAGTGACCTGTCTATAGCACCCTATTTTGGTGAGTCCCAAGAGGGGGACTATTGACAGGTTTAACTGTACATTAAAAGTGACCTGTCTATAGCACCCTATTTTGGTGAGTCCCAAGAGGGGGACTATTGACAGGTTTAACTGTACATTAAAAGTGACCTGTCTATAGCACCCTATTTTGGTGAGTCCCAAGAGGGGGCACTATAGACAGGTTTAACTGTACATTAAAAGTGACCTGTCTATAGCACCCTATTTTGGTGAGTCCCAAGAGGGGGACTATTGACAGGTTTAACTGTACATTAAAAGTGACCTGTCTATAGCACCCTATTTTGGTGAGTCCCAAGAGGGGGACTATTGACAGGTTTAACTGTACATTAAAAGTGACCTGTCTATAGCACCGTATTTTGGTGAGTCCCAAGAGGGGGACTATTGACAGGTTTAACTGTACATTAAAAGTGACCTGTCTATAGCACCCTATTTTGGTGAGTCCCAAGAGGGGGACTATTGACAGGTTTAACTGTACATTAAAAGTGACCTGTCTATAGCACCGTATTTTGGTGAGTCCCAAGAGGGGGACTATTGACAGGTTTAACTGTACATTAAAAGTGACCTGTCTATAGCACCCTATTTTGGTGAGTCCCAAGAGGGGGACTATTGACAGGTTTTACTGTACATTAAAAGTGACCTGTCTATAGCACCGTATTTTGGTGAGTCCCAAGAGGGGGACTATTGACAGGTTTAACTGTACATTAAAAGTGACCTGTCTATAGCACCATATTTTGGTGAGTCCCAAGAGGGTGCGCTATAGACAGGTTTAACTGTATTATTATTTCTGTCTGTAATGATAATATATTTGATGTAATTATTGAAAAATAAACACATTGCCAGTAAATTTAATATAGAGTTAGGTCTAGAAGCATTCATCATATGTTCAACTAAAAGGAAAATCCAATTTAACCAAATATTGGACTTATTTACATATTATTCCAATGATGGTGCAAGCTATTAGTAACTTTTAGTTGCACAATCAGGAGATGCCTTTTTTAAACCATAAAAACATATTTCTGGAGATCGAGTTTCATTTTATTAAATCAGTCTCAAGCTTTCGGTTATCTCTGTCCTTTTCCAGGAGAACATAAATCTTCTTTCATATCTCATCTCAATCATATTAGCATATCAAGTTGTGACCCTTGATGGTGTCTTGTTTGACAACCATCATGACTGGGTGAAGTAGAATGTGTTTGTCATTAAGACTGGAAGCACTACTCAGTGACAGGCCACTGACTTAGCTCCAAAAGAAATGGCCGCTTCTGACATGAGGAACAGACGCCATGTACAGCCGCTCCTAACATGTAGTACAAACACTGCTCTTTCTGTGTCCCTGGAGACCTTACAGTAGAATGTATTTGTCACTAAGACAGGGAGAACTACTCAGTAGCAAGCCACTGACTTAGCTCCAATATTTCTGATATGAGGAACATGTACAGCCAACATGGAGTACATCCTGTATCCCTGGAGTCCTTACAGTAGAATGTGTTTGTCATTAAGACAGGGAGCACTACTCAGTAGCAGGCCACTGACTTAGCTCCAATATGTCTGACATGAACATGTACAGCCAACATGGAGTACATCCTGTATCCCTGGAGTCCTTACAGTAGAATGTGTTTGTCATTAAGACTGGGAGCACTACTCAGTAGCAGGCCACTGACTTAGCTCCAATATGTCTGACATGAGGAACATGTACAGCCAACATGGAGTACATTCTGTATCCCTGGAGTCCTTACAGTAGTATTTGTTTGTCATTAAGACAGTTGCACTACTCAGTAGCAGGCCACTGATTTAGCTCCATATGTCTGACATGAGGAACATGTACAGCCAACATGGAGTACATCCTGTATCCCTGGAGTCCTTACAGTAGAATGTGTTTGTCATTAAGACTGGGAGCACTACTCAGTGACAGGCCACTGACTTAGCTCAAAAAGAAATGGGCACCTTTGACATGAGGAACAGACGCCATGTACACAGCCGCTCTTAACATGGAGTACAAACACTGCTCATCCTGTATCCCTGGAGACCTTACAGGGTACTATCAGCATGGCCAGCTGAACGCAGGTTTTTTAGCAAGCTTGTTACTGCTCCCCCTCCTCTATCCGGGCTTGGGACCAGCAAAGGCAGAGTTGAGAACATAAATAAACAAATAAAACGCCGCCTAATGCCAAACTATGGCTACAAACAAGAGTTTGGTATCAAGTGTGTTTTATTCGTAATGTATATGTTCTCTTGTAGAAGGACAGAGATGGCTCGAGACTACCTTAATAAAATGGAAAGAAATTTATCTCCAGAAACCTGTTTTGTTTGTTTAATTTATAAGAATTTGAAAATATATTAGACACAGTGGCAGCTGGCATGCCTATATAGTTAATTATCAGTAAGCACATCACTGATGATACTCTGTGCAGTTGCCTTTTGACTTATTGTAATATATATCCACATGTAAACTTATGTCTGATAATTTATTGTTGTGTTTTAACTTTAAAAAAGCACACAAAAATATAATAAACTTGAATTTGTTTATTCAAGTCTCCAAAAAACAAAGCTTTACATATAGAGCAAATAATAATGAAGAAGAAGGAAAAAACATTTTAGGAAAAGCAAAAACAAAACTAAAGTACTGGTCAAAAAGAAACATTTAAAATCGCAGATTAATATCTTCAACAATTATATATTATGTCTGATGTGAGCCTAAAAGAAATAAAGACTTTTAAGTTCCAAATATTTCTTTCTGATTAACGTCAACCAATGAACACGAGGACGTTACACACAGTATGATTATTTTAAAAATTGAACAATTTTCTACTTCCTTTACTGCAATGATAAATTAATGGGTGAGCCTGGCTCATTGGTGGTGAACACTCTCAGCAGTTTCACCAGTTTAATCTACCATACCGCTGTTAATATTATATTTTGCTGTTTTCTATTTTTGCCAATACTGAAGCTAAACTCTTGGAAAAAGTATTTTAAATGAACTAAGGATATATATGAAAAACGAAAGAAAAAATAAAATATAAAAAGATCTAGTGTTGAAATCAATATTAAAAATGGCATATCCTGACCAGGAGCACATGTGCTTTACAGAAGGGAAAGCGCCTTCTGGTGGAACAGAAATTAACTATCCATTGATTTAACCTGTTCCCTGATATTTGGCCAACCCAATTTCTTTATAAATCAATAAAAGCCAACCACGAACGCGTTTGGCCTTAAATACCCATTTCTTGGTTTTTCAGGAAGCCACTGGGACCAAAAAATATTTTGGTCGCAGTGGTACAGCCTACTCCACGCTGACGAGCGCCAACAGCGCGAAACGCGTTCGTGGATGGCTTTTCTTGATTCATCAAGAAATTGGGTTGGCCAAATATCAGGGAATAGGTTATCTCAATGAATAGTTGATTTCTGTTCCACCAGATGGCGCTCTGCCTTCTGAAAAGCACATGTGCTCCTGGTCAGGATATGCCTACTTTGTTTTTAATATTTATATATTTATTTGAAAAATATATTTGAAAAATTCCTCAATAAAAAAATTACATGGATTAAAAAGTATTGATTTTTTTTTAAAATAATAAAAATAAACATGAAGAGACTTAGGAATATTGAGGTCTGCTTGGTCAAAGTTCAGGGCTCGTGGGGAGATTTTATTAATTTATTTCATCTCAATTTGCAGGTTTTACATTCGAGTTACAGCTCGCGAGTCACCTTGTCCAGATTATTTACACATGGCGAGTTGTAATGCTGGAGTGGGCCCCGAACCTTACAGGAGGGCAGTTGTTGGGTGTTTGGCTGTCAGCTAGCCATTGGGTCCAGGTCGTCGGATTCGGTGGCTGAGGTCACCAACTGTAGGAATTCTTCTTTTTTGAGTTTGATTCCGTTGCAATTCCAGAAAACGATTTTTAAAGGTAATTTGCCTTTCATTGTAAGAAAATTTTGATAATTTCTAATAACTTTTCGCACAGTTCCCTGGTGTCAGAATGAGTAGTTTTCTTTTTTGCAGTGTCAGCGTAACTTGCCTTTTGTTTTTCAACAATTGCTTCTTCTGTTTTAGTGGAGCTTGCTTGAGGTATGGTGTTAGGGGAATTTTGTCTGGGAGGCCTTAGCTGCTGTTGTTGTGGCTTCGGAAAATTTGGGCATCCGCGGTAATTGGCTGTGTGCGCCTCTCCGCAGTTAGCGCACTTTGGTGGGAGCTGTTTCGAGTTTCTTGGACAATCCTTCGAATGGTGTTCTTCAGCACACTTGACGCATTTGGGCTTCAAAAAGCAGTTTAGCTGGCCATGCCCAAAACCCTGGCAGTTAAAGCATTGGGTCACTCGTTTTGTAGTCCTGAATGATTCCACGACTATTTTTTGGTAAAGTATTTCGGTTATTCCATAGATTCGTTTATTTTGTTCATTTTTCGGTAGCTCTACTAGGACTATATTCATCGGTATTTTGGTCGATTGTCTATGGAGTCTTTTGACAATGACCTCAGTGAAGCCCATTGAGACCAGTTCAGTTACAACGTCTTCTTCTTTGAAGGCTGTTGATACCCCCTTCAATACCACTTTCAGTGGTTTTTCCTCCTGTAGTCTGTAGGAATATCCTCCATTATTTTTTTGTACATACTCCCTGATTTTTTTGAAGTCGCCTATGTTTTTCGATTTAATTATGTGCTTTTTGCCAGAAATCGTGACTTGGAATGGTTCCATGCACAAGTCTTTTAGTTCTTGGCAAAGAAGCTTCCAATCTGCTACATTTTCTGCAATAACAGGAGGAATTCTCGTTTTTTTCACGTTAGTGACCGTGGTCCATTGGCCATCGTTGTCGTTATTTTCTTCATCGTCTTGCGGTGGGTGAGCTGCGTTCATTTGTTGAGAAACTCCAGTGGCGGGACTTTGTTCCTCGATGTCCATTCTAGGCGTCTTCAGATTACGCTCGCTCCTAGTTGGCGATCTTGAGTCATCCGATGGGGAGCCGCGAGTTCTCTTCTTTGATTGAACCGTTTCCTCGAATTTATACTCGATTCCACATTTGTCTAGGATCTTCGTTATTAAGGAGGCTTCGATTATGCATAGTTTCTCGCCGGTTGGTCCGATCGTCGATTTAATTACAATCGGTGGCATATTATTTTTTGCCAAAACTGTCCGAAGCCGGGTACGTCCACTAGTTAATTTTTATTTAAGGCACAAACGCAAATTTATTCGTTCCGTGGGGAGATAGTGTTCTGCTTGAAGATATACCACTGTGGTCTATGAGTTTGTGGCTTGCTCATAGGAAATACTAGACATTAACTTAATGGTGGTGGAGTCAATAAGCCACCATAGGTCTATGTAGCTTGACCATAGGAAAGGGGCGTTTGAGTCTATCTTAGACACTGACTCAGTTCTGTCAAGGCTAAAGATTTCAGGACCATCTGCGCCTTTAATCAGAGCTTTGAGCGGAAGGTTGGGATGTGGTTGAAGTTTTGCCACCACAATTGTATCATTTGACATATCACGACTTGCTAATGCTATTATATGGGGGAGAGCGTGCTCTATATTGTTTAATGAGTAGTGAGTAGTATTTTAATGTGCATTGCCTTAGATTTTTTTTTTTTGAAAAGTCAACTATTATTTCCAGATATAAGGAGTCTTTGTATTTAGTGTACCGCAGTGCTGAAAGTATAATGTTAAGACTTCTAAGTATACATGAGTTCATTTTTGTATAATATTGTATTAATACATTTTTAGGTTCGGATATCGTGGAAGTTTGTATACACTTCACAACTAGATCAGAGTTGAGATATAAGTTTTCACTGTCAAGGGGGCTTGTAAAGATGCTGAAAATCGGCGTTTTTCAAATTTCGTGAGGGCTTATATTCCTGTGAGAGGGAAATTTACAATAATATGTAAAATGTTGGTAATAAAATAGAAAATGTCATTAAAGTGCAAATATTGAAGTGTGGTATTTTATAAACGTAAAGATCTATTTTTAAGCAATAAAATGATTTAAAATAATTTAATTATTTCCTCTAAAATTGAACTTTAGAAAAATTATTTTCATCTTCTTTTCTATGAAATTTTACTTACAAAGTCTACCCTTTAACTATTTCACAATTTACGTCAATATATATATTCAGTGATAAATTTATTTACAAATATTGGAAAAATAAAAGAGCGCCTTTTCATCTAAATAATTTCAAACTCCTTTATTATACTCTTGTTTTTGGGCCAAATTAAGTGAGTTTCACATTATTATATATATAATTTTTATTCATTAAAAATAATTTAAATCGTAATTTTAAATGTCTAAGGATTTAGAATTGAAACCTAGAGAACAACATGCGAGGGCATGTTTACGTGAACATTTTCTAAGAACTATAACATCGTTTGGAAATCATAAAGCCATCTTTAAAATGTACCAAAACGCAACAGTCGAAGCAACCTTTGTCGGTTCAGATTTGGATATTCTACATTTTACTGTTAATGATCTTAAAAACAATCTTGGCGTCCAACGTAATGCATTATTGAGAACAGCAGATATTATTTCCTTTAAAGTGGATCCAACCAACCTATAATTATTCATTTATTTCAACAACTTTATATTTCAAGTGAAGTTATTAATAAAAAATATATGTATATTTATCTCTCTTTCATATCTGATATCTTTAAAAAATTTATTATCCATATTTTCCCCTTAAATACACATCAAACCTATTTGACTTTGAAACTTTGACACATCCTCAAAAAGAAAACGTATCAATTGGTAATTAATTATCTTATTAACCTATATATAAATATGTAAAACCTTTTATACAATTATTTCACTGATGAACCTTTTAACTACACACATATTAAATAATATTGGTAAAATAAATATTTTTTTGATCCAATATATACCTTTTTAATTAAAAATATATAATAATAATATACACTTTATTTAAATTGAAAGTTCTTTTTATTTGGAACTTCTAATTATTAATATAAAATTGATCATTTTAAAATTTATATAAATTTAATAACATTGTTATAGCATTTTAGGGTAATTTCACTTCTTAAAATATATCTTCTGCTTTTGTTAAGTGAAGTTATACTACAAATGTATATGCACATATACAAACACCCATGTATTCTGATAAAGCACAATTTGGATTATAGATTATAATACAAGAAAATAAGACCCAATCCAAATAATTTATTAGTGGGTGACGTTTCGGCAACAACATTGTCATCATCTTACCATTTTTACCATCTTTAAAAAACTATTTTCCCTTATCTGTTAACTTGTTTAAACACTTGATAACAGTACTATTTAAGAACTTGCGCTGTGATGTTTTTTCTCATTTATTCTTTTGTCTGATGATGGTGACAATGTTGTTGGCGTCACACACCATTAAAATATTTATGTCTTATTTTCTTGTACCCATGTACAGTGGTACCTCAACATACGAGTTTAATTCGTTCCGCAACCTTGCTCGTATCTTGAATTACTCTTATCTCGAAGCAAATTTCCCCATACAAAACAATTGAACTACCATTAATCCGTTCCAACCTCCAAAATGTCACCCCAGTTATTTTTGTTACGTGGTTTTAAAAAATAAAAACGTATTTATAAATATCAAATATTTATTGCACAAAAACAAAAACAGAATGTAAAGAAATAAATTTGAAATCCTCACTGGTCTTTGCATTTTTCGCTACATTTTTCTCGCTTTCACCTGTAGGCCGTTTAGAAAAAAACGTCCAAGGAGGTTTGTTTCTTCCTCCCTCTCAGAATGTTCCGGAAATGAGTTAGGCAAGTGTCATTAAAAAGGTCAGATGCACGACCTGTTGCAACTTTTTCTGGGTGTTTTTTTTCCCACGAACTGTGAAACTCTCTCCCACATTCCTAAGATCTCCTTTATCTCACTTGTAGAAATTTCACGTTTTAATTCAATACTCATCATCTTTTTCTTAGCACTTGACTTTTTACAAACTTCCGATCCATGGTTATAAAAATAAATGAACTAAAACTGTAAATGTAAACGCAACACAAAACACAACTTATCACAGCGGAAGCACGCTGCTAACTGATCGTGATGGCGCGACTGCGTGTTCCTACCGAACCGAACTCGTATCTCGAATTTCGCTCGTAAGTAAAAGCAAAAAATCACTTGCTCGTCGGCTCGTATCTCGAAACACTCGTATGTTGGGGCGCTCGTATGTCGAGGTACCACTGTACTCTGTTTATTATTTGATACCTTGAGTTTTGTGCATGATTTTTGTATGAATATTGAAATAATTATTTTTATTACATTATAAGGCTAACACCTAGTTACAGAGCCAAAGTGTCCTTTAGGGAGAGGTGTCCTCTTACTGGAGAGTTGCTAATTGTTAAAAACAATCATTTTGACAAAGAAAACTGTCTTTTTTGTTTAAATTTATCTTTTTCTAATATCACTAGTACACATACAGGTCATTATAATCATGGTGGGTTGAAGTTGGTGACTGCTCTTACTGTAAGTACACCACATGTCTACACATGTGAAAAGCAGTTCGACTTTTGCACTTACAAATGTCCTACAACATATACATGAAAATGATATGGTACAATTTGGATTATCTCTATATATATAAAAGTCAATGTCTGTCTGTCTGTTTCGCGATAAACTCAAAAACTACTGAACCAATTGGTACCAAATTTTGCATGTCACTTTTTATAAACCTGAGGAAAATTTTCGGCTACATTTTGATTAGTATTTTTGGCTATTTCTTTTTTTCCTTTGAAGAACTTTTTTTACGCGGAGTAATCCGGAATGGAATGAATACCCAAATATGGCCATTTTTTATACGCATCTGTGGTTCAGTGGTAGAATGCTCGCCTGCCACGCGGGCGGCCTGGGTTCGATTCCCGGCCGATGCATTTTTTTTTTTTTTTTTCAATTTTTAAAACTCATTTATATTATATACTAGACGTATGACCCGGCTTTGCCCGAGAATTCCCCCGATTGCAATTTCCTTCATACTGAAAGTACATAAATAATAAATATTAGAAGTGACATAGAATAGCAATACAGAAATAACACATAAACTACAGGAAAAAAGTGAAAAGTGTGTGTGATGGCAAAAATTGTATTATATTAGTGTTTAGGTATTTGATTTAATTAATATAGTTGATATTATAATATATATTTATATTATGTATATAATACAAATGAGTTTTAAAAATTGTTTTAAAAAAAATGCATCGGCCGGGAATCGAACCCGGGCCGCCCGCGTGGCAGGCGAGCATTCTACCACTGAACCACCGATTCTTATAAAAAATGGCCATATTCATTCCATTCCGGATTACTCCGCGTAAAAAAAAAAAGTTTTTCAAATGAAAAAAAGAAATAGCCATCGGGGGAATTTTCAGGCGAAGCCGGGTCATACGTCTAGTAGATTATAAACATTAAGTAACAAGTTCACATACAAATAAATTAGATTTAATACAAAACTCCCCACCTTTGCCAGTCCCAAGCCCTCTATTCGGGAGGGGGAGCAGTAACAAGCTCTCTAAACAACCTGGGCTCAGCTGGCCATGCTGATAGTACCCTGTAAGGTCTCCAGGGATACAGGATGAGCAGAGTTTGTACTCCATGTTAGGAGCAGCTGTACATGGTGTCTGTTCCTCATGTCAGAGGCGGCCATTTCTTTTTGAGTTAAGTCGACCTGCCACCTCCCAGTCTTAATGACAAAGGCATTCTACTTCACCCAGTCATGATGGTTTCAAGCTTTACAAGCTTAACACCCTAATATGATTGAGTGGAGATAAGAAAGAAGTAGAAATGTAATACAAGGTAAAAGACCAAATACATAAAAGGTGTGATGTTTCAACTGATGATGATGATAACTTTACTGTTACCAAAAGGAAACACTATTAATTAATTTGGTCTTATTACCTTGTGTTTCCAATCTATAATTCCATAATTGTACCTTATCAAATTATACTCATTGACAAAACTTAAGGAAGTTGTACCTTTTAGCATGTATATCGGGATTCAGACAATTACTCTGAAAGTTACACTCACGGACAACACTTAAGGAAGTTGTACCTTTTAGCATGTATATCGGGATTGAGACAAAAACTCTGAAAGATACACTCATGGACAAAACTTAAGGAAGTTGTACCTTTTAGCATGTATATCGGGATTGAGACAATAACTCTAAAAGATACACACACGGACAACACTTAAGGAAGTTGTACCTTCTAGCATGTATATCGGGATTGAGACAATAACTCTGAAAGATACACTCACATGACAAAACTTAAGGAAGTTGTACCTTTTAGCATGTATATCGGGGTTCAGACAATAACTCTGAAAGATACACTCATTGACAAAACTTAAGGAAGTTGTACCTTTTAGCATGTATATCGGGATTGAGACAATAACTCTAAAATATACACTCATGGACAAAACTTAAGGAAGTTGTACCTTTTAGCAAGTATATCGGGATTGAGAAAATAACTCTGAAAGATACACTCACATGACAAAACTTAAGGAAGTTGTACCTTTTAGCAAGTGCAGTCGAACCTCTTTAATTCAACACCCCAAGGGATCAGAGCTTTCGGTTGAATTGAAGTGTTGAATTAAGGTTAGATGATTAGCTAATCATCTAACTAGCTAAAATAATATATATATATATATTTATAAATAGCTTTGTAATATAAATTAATGATATTAATTGAAACCATTGTTTGTGTACTTTTTTATATTTATTTTTTTTATTTTCATGATCAACTTTTAGTATCTGGGACAAAATGGCAATAATACATATTTAGAAACAATTTTATTCCAATTGAATAATAGTTTAAAGAAAATAAAAATGGTAAATAAAAAGAAAATTAAAAAATATTTTTTGAAAAGAATCAAGATTAAATAAAAATATATTTTATAGATGTCTGTTTTTTCTCTGAAATCCTATTCAGGATGTATTCCAGATAGTCTATTTTTAAAAGACATGCATGCCTTTCTTCCTCAGAAATGTCTTTTAAATAACAAAGAGTTTTTATTGTATTAAAGGCATCCACTGCTGCTGCAGGTGTTATTGATGTTTTGTTTAAATATTTTTCTGTTGGCTCTACCTCTTCATCTTCTTCTTTTCCCATTACCTCCTTTGCAATTTCTTCAATGGACTGTTCCCCAGCAACATGCACATCTTTATCAACTTCCAAGAAGTCAATATAGTTGACATCAATGGCTTGATGTTTTTTTAATGCCTCAAAACATCTGTTCATTTCTTCTTCAACAACTTCCATTGCTTCATCCATCACAAATCCTGAATGAGAAAACATTTTTTTTTTTTTTGTGGAAAAACTAACCCCAACCCATGCAGCCTCTAGCCAGCTAATTGCAAAGAGTAAATGTACTTGAGCATTTTTTTTTCTTCCATGCAAGTGAGAAGATACGTTATCATTCGTTTCCTATATTGGTCTTTTAGGGCTTTAATGATACCCATATCACAGGGTTGTGATGCACTTGTAGTTAGGGCCGGCAAAAATCTTATTTCAATGTTCTGTAACCCTTCAGGTATTTGGTGGGCTGGGCAATTATCTAAAATTAATAAAAAATTTCTTTCTCTTCTTTTGAATATTTGGTCCAATTTTTTCAGCCAATCCGTAAAAATTGCCCCAGTCATCCAGGCTTTTTTATTAAAATGATAATTTGAGGGAATATTCATGCCATGGAAGCATCGTGGTCTTCTATATTTCCCAATACATGTATAAAGTAAAGGCAGTTTTTCACTTCCATCCATATTACAGCATACCAACACTGTAATTCTCTCTTTAGACTTCTTACCCCCTTCACATTTCTCACCTCTGATAGTCATTGTTTGATTAGGAAAAAGTTTATAAAATAACCCTGTTTCATCAGCATTGAAAATGTCCTGTGGGCTGTATTTAGCTAAAAGTGAAGGAATAATCCCACCTTTCCAAGTGGCTACACTATTGGCATCCACACTTCCAGCTTCTCCATGAAGTCGTTTAAAAGCAATATTCCTTTTGGTCTTAAACTTTTATAGCCAGCCATTGCTAGCTTCAAAATTATCTTGACCCATTTTCAAGGCCAAGAGTATAGCCTTTTCTTTCAAGATATTGCCATTTATGGCAAGTTTCATGGCATTTGCCTGCCTTATCAACCTAAACAGGGCTTCTTCAATCTCTGGGAATTCCCCATCACGATCACATTTCAAGGTAGAGCTAAAATTAGATTTTAAAAAGGCAGATTTTATGGCAAATTTATTTTTAAAAATTGTGCTAATGGTGGACTGTGGAATATTTCTCTCTCTGGAAACTTGACTATGTGATTTTCCTTGTTCTATTTCTTCTATAATTTTCATTTTTTCCACATAAGTGAGCTGGTGATACTGACTACGTTTCCAATTTTTTTTTGGCAGAACCTGACATTCTTGCCCCACTCATTTATTCAAATTAACACAGAATATTGAATTAAAATGTTATCATAATCATTGTTGGATCATTTTATAAAGATTTATTTATTTAAAAAGAAATTATTTATAAATTTAAAATAGCTAAAATATTTCAATGTTAAAAATAAAAATTATTATTAGTTAGCGCATGATGCCGAAATTCCTGCGTAAAAAAAACAACAATAACATCCGTGAAATTGCGCAACGGCACTGCAAAGTGAAACTTAAACTAACCAGAAACCAAAAGTGCGCAGGCGCGATCCTATCGGCACCCGCCGATGCCGATCGTCGCCGCCGTAATGCCGTTTTGCGGTAAAGTTGCATGTAAAATAACATTCAACTGTCGAAATTCAAATTTTAAAATGGTCGAACTATCGGAACTGTCGTATTATCGATACTGTCGAATTACGGTTTGTTATTTGATAGGCCGGAGGTCGGGACATCGGAACATGGTCGAATTATCACCGAGTGTCGAATTGGGGGGTGTTGAATTAACGAGGTTACACTGTATATCGGGATTGAGAAAATAACTCTGAAAGATACACTCACATGACAAAACTTAAGGAAGTTGTACCTTTTAGCAAGTATATCGGGATTGAGAAAATAACTCTGAAAGATACACTCATGGACAAAACTTAAGGAAGTTATACCTTTTAGCAAGTATATCGGGATTGAGAAAATAACTCTGAAAGATACACTCACATGACAAAACTTAAGGAAGTTGTACCTTTTAGCAAGTATATCGGGATTGAGAAAATAACTCTGAAAGATACACTCATGGACAAAACTTAAGGAAGTTATACCTTTTAGCAAGTATATCGGGATTGAGAAAATAACTCTGAAAGATACACTCACATGACAAAACTTAAGGAAGTTGTACCTTTTAGCAAGTATATCGGGATTGAGAAAATAACTCTGAAAGATACACTCACATGACAAAACTTAAGGAAGTTGTACCTTTTAGCAAGTATATCGGGATTGAGAAAATAACTCTGAAAGATACACTCACATGACAAAACTTAAGGAAGTTGTACCTTTTAGCAAGTATATCGGGATTGAGAAAATAACTCAGAAAGATACACTCATGGACAAAACTTAAGAAAGTTGTGCCTTCTAGCAAGTATATCGGGATTGAGACAATAACTCTGAAAGATATTACAGTGACCTTTATTGAAGACACATGAGATAACCAAGTGTGAACACAATTGACTCCTTCAAATAAATAGATGAATGCCATGGACTTTACACTTCCTTAAGTGTTGAGTGTGTATCAAACTCTGATCTGAAGATGGTAACAACGCTGTTACAATACATTTATTTATAAGTAGTCATGTTACCTTGTTTCTAAGCACATGGAACTCCACCTTTGCCGGTCCCAAGCCCGGATAGAGGAGGGGGAGCAGTAACAAGCTCACTGGGCTCAGCTGGCCATGCTGATAGTACCCTGTAAGGTCTCCAGGGATACAGGATGAGCAGTGTTTGTACTCCATGTTAGGAGCGGCTGTACATGGTGTCTGTTCCTCATGTCAGAGGTAGCCATTTCTTTTAAAGATAAGTCAGTGGCCTGCTACTGAGTAGTGCTCCCTGTCTTAATGACATTCTACTTCACCCAGTGTTGAGATGTGAGTTTTCTATGGTACAAGGTGATGTACACAGTACATAACAAATGAAGACATTAAGATGCGAATGTTTCTTTTCACAAATAAATCAAACATATACTATAAAAAAGGGCGTACCTGGATCTGTAAAAGATAATGGATCGCCTTTTGACTCAAACAAACATATACTGTTTTTACTGCGATGAATTGCGGTTCATGGAGCTATAGATGGTGGAATTTTGATTCATGGCTACATGGTACCATTGTAGTTTGGGTCTTGTGGAATTGTAAATTGCTGGCTTCACTATTTGTCCATTCTATTGTTATATACAGTCGAACCTCTTTAATTCAACACCCCAAGGGATCAGAGCTCTCGGTTGAATTAAAAGAAGTGTTGAATTAAGGTTTGATGATTAGCTAATCATCTAACTCACGAAAATAAGATTTAAAAAAAATTGCTTTGTAATATAAATTAATGATATTAATTGAAACCATTGTATGTACTTTTTTTGTATTTATTTTTTTATTTTGATCATTAACTTTTAGTATCAGGGACAAAATGGCAATAATGCATATTTTTGAAGCATAAATAATTACAAATAAAATTTATTCTAATTGAAGAATATAGCAGTTGAAAGGAAATAAATATGGAAAATAAAAAGAAAATTTAAAAATAATATTTTAAAATAATCATGAATATATATATCTTTTTAAAAATTCCTTTTTAGATGTCTGCTTTTTACTGAAATCCTATTCAAAATGTATTCCAGATGGCCTATTTAAAAAAAAAAAAACATGAATATCTTTCTTCCTCTGGAATGTGTTTTAAATAACAAAGAGCTTTTATTGTATTAAAGGCATCCACTGCTGCTGCAGGTGTTATTGATTTTGTGTTTAAATATTTTATAATAACATGGAAATGGAATTTATATATATAAAAATGAATGTATGTGTGTGTGTGTGTCTGTCTGTCCTTTATGCCTGACCAAACCACTCATTGGAACGCCATGAAACTTTGGGAAGTTATTTAGTATAGTACTGGGAAGGTTTCTAGCAAATAAAATTTTTGAAATAACTTTCACTTTAAAATAATCAAGATAAATATTCTAATTTATCTGTTATAATTCAACAATCTGCTCTAAATATTATCATGATTATACGATGATTTTGTAATGTAGAAAATTAGGAAAGACAAAATTCAGGATGACACGGCAATTTATTTGAGACAAGAATAATGATACAATTACAAGGCAAGATACTATTCCTTTAACTTCCAATTACCGAGGGAACCAATTAATATTGATTTTATTCAACTTATCGAGTATTTTTCAAGGAACCGGGAAAAAATGTTCACTTTATTGAGAGATTCGTTAGACAAACCTTTACTCGGGTAAAACCCGGGCGAAGCCGGGTACGTCCATGTACGTCCTCGTCCAATTTTGTGGAAACACATGGAAGGGATTCCACAGGCAGATATGTTGTACAACTGCCATTTCGGAATGACTGCCAATTAGGAGATTCAAGATCCAATGCTATCAAAAGACTTTGTTCTTTGGAAAGATCTTTGATTCCACGACCTGAAGTTCATGACCAATATAGAAGCTTCATTAAGGAATATCTTGAATTGGGACATATGAGCTTAGTACCAAAGGAAGATATCATTAAGGCAAAGTACTATCTGCCTCATCATCCTGTAATAAAGGAAAAAAGTTGCACCACCAAATTGCGAGTAGTATTTGACGCATCAGCATAGACTTATTCAGGTTTGTCCTTGAATGACGCTTTAATTCCAGG
Source organism: Cordylochernes scorpioides (assembly GCA_030710605.1). Classification (NCBI taxonomy): domain Eukaryota; kingdom Metazoa; phylum Arthropoda; class Arachnida; order Pseudoscorpiones; family Chernetidae; genus Cordylochernes; species Cordylochernes scorpioides. Next base: position 103,648,086 of record CP092865.1, on the reverse strand, counting down.
GCCCAAAATTCAACATAATTTGTTTCACATCATTCTGAGATTCAGAATTCATCCTGTTGCTATAAATGCTGATATCGCCAAGATGTATAGGCAAATTAGAATATCACAAGAAGACTCGGAATTCCAAAGAATTGTATGGCGGAATGATCCTCATGATAAAATAAAGGACTATCGGCTAGAAACTGTCACTTATGTGACTATTTGTGCACCATTTTTGGCCACTCGTATCATCAAACAGTTGGCTTTGGATGAGCAGAGTAAGTTTCCAAAAGCTAGCAAAATAGCATTGACAGATTTTTATGTTGATGATCAAGTAACTGGAGCTTTTTCAGTAGATGAAGGCAAGAATTTGGTGCAAGAACTCTATGGTTTACTAAGTGCAGGAGGCTTCGAACTTCGTAAGTGGACCTCCAATGTTCCTGATGTTCTGTCACTTTTACCAAATCATTTAAGATCCACCAACACAAATATTGGGTTTGAGGAATCCAAGGAATTTGTCAACGTTTTAGGCCTTCAATGGCAACCAAGAACTGATGGTTTCACATGGTTGCTAGAATATTTGATCCACTGGGTTGGATCTCACCATTTACGACCACTATTAAACTGATTTTGCAAGAACTTTGGAAGACTGGTTTGGAATGGGATGACCCAATTCCAGAGGAGCTAAGAAGGAAGCTGACTTTGATAAACCAGGATCTTCCATCGCTAGAGCACATTCAGATCTCAAGATGCGTGATACCAGGTAATTTTATGAAGGTAGAATTTCATGGATTTTGTGATGCATCACAGAAGGCATATGCTGCATCTGTATCTAAAGGTGATCCTCTCAAACATAAGCGCTAAGACATTTCTCTTAGTGGCAAAAACAAGAGTCGCACCTATGAAGGTGGTTTCACTTCCAAAGTTAGAATTATGTTCTGCTCTACTTTTGGCAAGATTAGTGAAAACTGTATATGAAAACCTTCCTCTTACCATCAATGAAATATATTTATGGTCTGATTCTACTATAGCCTTATGCTGGATCAATTCCGAGCCGTGCCGATGGAAGACATTTGTGGCAAATCGAGTTGCTGAGATACACCGGCTTGTCTCCAGGGTTTGGTGCCATGTTGATGGAAGGCAGAATCCAGCAGACTGTGCATCACGAGGAATATTTCCATCCGACTTAGTAGAACATTCACTATGGTGGAATGGGCCACCATGGCTAATTGAACCTGCCCTTGAAATTAAGAAATTCATTAATAGCTCCAAGGAAGAATTTAAAGAAGAAGAAAAAATCAAGACGTTTTTTGGTACAATTGAGTGTGAAATTCCATCCATTGTGATAAACTGCTCATCATTAACCAAACTAAAATGTATCATAGCTTGGTGCTTAAGATTTGTCAACAACAGTCGAATGCCTTCACATTCAAGGAACAGGGAGCCCTTAACATTAAGAGAGTTGAATGATGCCCTGTTGACAGTTGTTAAGTGTGTTCAATCTATTGAAATTTTCCAAAGAAAAGCATTGCCTGTTAAGCAACAAGCCAATCCCGAATAAGAGTAGAATATACAATCTATGTCCCTTTTTGGATTCAAGGGGAATCATTAGAGTTGGCGGATGATTAAAAAATGTAAATGTTTATGGTGATCGGATTAATCAAGTTTTACTTCCAAGATCACATCATCTTACCACTCTTATTGTAAACAATGTTCATGTCCATAATCTTCACTCATTCAACTCAAGCTACGCTTGCAGCAATAAGAAATATATTCTGGATACCTTCTGGAAGAAATGTTGTACGGAAAATTTTAAGAACATGCATGAAATGCGCTAGATTTCGTAAAAAAAAAAAAGAAGCTCCTTTTCAATTAATGGGAAATCTACCTTTTGCAAGGATCAACAGATCAAGGCCGTTTTTGGTAACTGGAATAGATTTTGCAGGACCTTTTCTGATTAAACGGAACATGGGACGTACAACTTCAACCATGAATGCTTACGTTGCCTTGTTCATATGTTTCAGCACTCGGGCCATTCATCTAGAATTAATCAGTAGTCTGACCACAGATGCTCTCATATCCACAATAAGAAGGTTCATTGCTCGAAGAGGTAAACCAGCAACAATTCATAGTGACAACGCCACTAATTTTGTTGGTGCGCATAAGATTATTGGGAAACTATGTCACAATGCCAGTAAAGTTCTTACGAATTCAGAGGGAATTCAGTGGAAATTTATTCCACCATCAGCTCCACATTTTGGTGGACTTTGGGAAGCCGGAGTTAAGTCCATGAAATATCATCTTAGAAGAACAATGGGCAGTGCTTTGCTAAATTTTGAAGAACTAACAACATTGTTAGCACAAGTAGAAGCTTGCCTGAATTCGCGACCTCTTTGTCCTCTTTCTGAGGACCCTGAAGATCTACAGGCATTGACTCCTGATCACTTCTTAATAGGTGGTTCTTTAATAGCGCTTCCCGATGAAGATGACATCATAGCAATGAGTTTGGCAAATAGATGGCAATTAATTCAAAAATCAATGAATCATTTTTGGACAAGATGGTCCCAAGAATATGTGTCACAACTTCAACAAAGATCCAAATGGTGTAAGCCCCAACCCAACATTAAGGAAGGATCCCTGGTGTTGATAAAGAATAAACAACAACCTCCACTAGCATGGAAGATTGGAAGAATTTCAAAGGTGTTTCCAGGAGATGACGCTAGAATCAGAGTGGTAGAAGTCAAGACTGCTAAAGGGACTTACAGAAGACCTATTGTAAAATTATGTTTGTTACCTATATAATGTTTTTTGATGGTCCCCCATCAAGTTGTTGGCGGGAGAATGTTTAATTTAGTTAGAATATTTATGTTTATATAAAGGTTTAATATAATTTTTCTATGATTGTGTAAATATTCATTGAATTTATCATCATCACCTTTTTTGTTTACAAAAATGTTATATGAAAAATAAAGTAATGTAATTGAACGAAATGGTTGCCCTCATGTTTACTGATCCAATGTTTTAATAATCTAAGGTTTATGTTGTAAGAAAATTATACATTGAGAAGAATTATACAACCATCAACAGGCTCTACAGACTTGATTACCTGATATGATTGAGGGAAGATAAGAAAGAAGTGGAAACATACAGGAGAGACAGTATCAAGAATCAATGAGGAGTAGACAACCAGAGAGGAATGAGAGAAAATCCTTGGTCCACCCTGGGAACAACTGATGTGGAGAAGGCGTCAAAGATATCTGCTCCCAGATCATCAAATCCTGGAGATTTTAAACCAATACAGTAGAACAACCTCCATGAGAGGATACCTCTCTACAACGGAGTTTCCATCACCAATACAGTAGAACAACCTCCATGAGAGGACACCTCTCTACAAAGGACAGTTTTCATCACCAATACAGTAGAACAACCTCCATGAGAGGACACCTCTCTACAAAGGACAGTTTCCATCACCAATACAGTAGAACAACCTCCATGAGAGGACACCTCTCTACAAAGGACAGATTCCATCACCAATACAGTAGAATAACCTCCATAAGAGGACACCTCTCTACAAAGGACAGTTTCCATCACCAATACAGTAGAACAACCTCCATGAGAGGACACCTCTCTACAAAGGACAGTTTCCATCACCAATACAGTAGAACAACCTCCATGAGAGGACACCTCTCTACAAAGGACAGATTCCATCACCAATACAGTAGAATAACCTCCATAAGAGGACACCTCTCTACAAAGGACAGTTTCCATCACCAATACAGTAGAACAACCTCCATGAGAGGACACCTCTCTACAAAGGACAGTTTCCATCACCAATACAGTAGAACAACCTCCATGAGAGGACACCTCTCTACAAAGGACAGATTCCATCACCAATACAGTAGAATAACCTCCATAAGAGGACACCTCTCTACAAAGGACAGTTTACATCACCAATGCAGTAGAACAACCTCCATGAGAGGAAACCTCTCTACAAAGGACAGTTTCCATCACCAATACAGTAGAATAACCTCCATAAGAGGACACCTCTCTACAAAGGACAGTTTCCATCACCAATACAGTAGAACAACCTCCATGAGAGGACACCTCTCTATAAAGGACAGTTATCATTGCCACAATTACCATTTATACAATTTAGCAACTCTCCAGTAAGAGGACACCTCTCCCTAAAGGACACTTTGGCTCTGTAACTAGGTGTTGTCCTTCACATTCACAGAGAGGGTTTACAGTATAAGGAAACAAGACCAAATTTAATATATAGTGTGTGATGTTTCATTAACAACACTGTTACCAAAATATCTGAAGCTATTTATTCAATTTGGATTTGTTCATGGTGTTCATGGCTTGTAAAGCTTGAAACCATCATGACTGGTTGAAGTAGAATGCCTTTGTCATTAAGACTGGGAGCACTACTCAGTGGCAGGCCACTGACTTATCTCCAAAAGAAATGGCCGCCTCTGACTTGAGGAACAGACACCATGTACAGCCACTCCTAACATGGAGTACAAACTCATCCTGTATCCCTGGAGACCTTACAGGGTACTATCAGCATGACTAGCTGAGCCCAGTGAGCTTGTTACTGCTCCCCCTCCTCCTTTTTTATACGGGCTTGGGACCGGCAGAGGCGGAGTTTTAGAAATTGTTTAATTTTCAAAAGAATCATACGCGTTCAAATTCAACATTGTATGAAGATGGTAACAACCCTGATAACAGAGTCAGGAGTAAACACAAGGTAATAAGATCAAATACAAATAAATAAATAGTTTGTAAAGTTTCGGTAATAGTGTTGTCACCGAAACGTCACACACTATTTGGATTTGATCTTGTTAGGAACATAAGTAACAAGACCAAATCTAAATAAATTGTGTAACATTTCAGTAACAGTATTGCTACCATCATCAGACAAGAGTACTGAATGAGAAAAATTCCACAACGTGTTTTCAAGTAGTTGGTCCCTCAACAGAGCTGACTGCTACAGTCCCCAGGTGAACAACCTCCAGATAAGGCCAGCTGTGAAATAACTCTGACCCAGCATTGTTAGAAAGAGGAGAAAATCCTGAGTTCAACTGTTGATAGACCACAGTCCAGGGATGTTGGCAGTAAAGGCTTCGGTGTTAAGCCTCAAATTACAGTCAGACTTTCACCATAGTGGATCATGTGACCAATGAAGGCTGCACTCCTACAACCCATTCCATGTAATCATAAACTCATGAATTTGTGTAATCTTTGCACAAGTGGATAAGAAACAACAACCCCTTAGCAGAGCTGACTGCTATAGGGCGTGTCCCCAGGTGGCAGATAGAGGAATGACCTTTTGCTATGAAGGCCAGGTGTGAAACAAGCAGAATAACTCTGACCAATAAACAGTCCAACAGCAGCATTGTTAGAAAGAGGAGAAAGACCTTTTTATATATCCTGACTTCAACTGTTGATAGACCTCAGCAAGGGTACCACTCCAGGGTTACTGTGTCTGTACTCATGTTTGAGTCGGTAGTAATGGGTTTCATGTTAGAAACGACCTCAAACTACAGACAAAGTCAGACTTTCACTAAAGTGTATCATATGATCAATGAAAGCTGCAACCCTACAACCCATTCCATTGTTCGGCGGTACATATACTAAAATTGGAACGATACAACCCATTCCATAAGGAGCTTTGGGAGAGGCCGCTGCCAATCATAAAACAGCTGGAGAAGCATGGACTCATGGAATTGGTGTAATATTTACACAAGGGGATAAGAAACAACAACAACACTGTCTATAAACAGCTGGAGGAGCACGGACTCCTGGAATTGGTGTAATCTTTACACAAAGGGATAAGAAACAACACTGTCTATAATGAGCTGGAGAAGCATGGACTCGTGGAATTGGTGTAATCTTTACACAAGGGGATAAGAAACAACAACAACACTGTCTATAAACAGCTGGAGGAGCAGGGACTCATGGAATTGGTGTAATCTTTACACAAGGGGATAAGAAACAACAACAACACTGTCTACAAACAGCTGGAGGAGCATGGAATTGGTGTAATCTTTACACAAGGGGATAAGAAACAACAACACTGTCTATAAACAACTGGAGGAGCATGGACTCATGTCAGACATATTGGAGCTAAGTCAGTGGCCTGCTACTGAGTAGTGCTCCCTGTCTTAATGACAAACACATTCTACTGTAAGGACTCCAGGGATACAGGATGTACTCCATGTTGGCTGTACATGTTCCTCATGTCAGACATATTGGAGCTAAGTCAGTGGCCTGCTACTGAGTAGTGCTCCCTGTCTTAATGACAAACACATTCTACTGTAAGGACTCCAGGGATACAGGATGTACTCCATGTTGGCTGTACATGTTCCTCATGTCAGACATATTGGAGTTAGGTCAGTGGCCTGCTACTGAGTAGTGCTCCCTGTCTTAATGACAAACACATTCTACTGTAAGGACTCCAGGGATACAGGATGTACTCCATGTTGGCTGTACATGTTCCTCATGTCAGACATATTGGAGCTAAGTCAGTGGCCTGCTACTGAGTAGTGCTCCCTGTCTTAATGACAAACACATTCTACTGTAAGGACTCCAGGGATACAGGATGTACTCCATGTTGGCTGTACATGTTCCTCATGTCAGACATATTGGAGCTAAGTCAGTGGCCTGCTACTGAGTAGTGCTCCCTGTCTTAATGACAAACACATTCTACTGTAAGGACTCCAGGGATAGAGGATGTACTCCATGTTGGCTGTACATGTTCCTCATGTCAGACATATTGGAGCTAAGTCAGTGGCCTGCTACTGAGTAGTGCTCCCAGTCTTAATGACAAACACATTCTAATGTAAGGTCTCCAGGGATACAGGATGTACTCCATGTTGGCTGTACATGTTCCTCATGTCAGACATATTGGAGCTAAGTCAGTGGCCTGCTACTGAGTAGTGCTCCCTGTCTTAATGACAAACACATTCTACTGTAAGGACTCCAGGGATACAGGATGTACTCCATGTTGGCTGTACATGTTCCTCATGTCAGACATATTGGAGCTAAGTCAGTGGCCTGCTACTGAGTAGTGCTCCCTGTCTTAATGACAAACACATTCTACTGTAAGGACTCCAGGGATACAGGATGTACTCCATGTTGGCTGTACATGTTCCTCATGTCAGACATATTGGAGTTAGGTCAGTGGCCTGCTACTGAGTAGTGCTCCCTGTCTTAATGACAAACACATTCTACTGTAAGGACTCCAGGGATACAGGATGTACTCCATGTTGGCTGTACATGTTCCTCATGTCAGACATATTGGAGCTAAGTCAGTGGCCTGCTACTGAGTCCCAGTCTTAATGACAAACACATTCTACTGTAAGGACTCCAGGGATACAGGATGTACTCCATGTTGGCTGTACATGTTCCTCATGTCAGACATATTGGAGCTAAGTCAGTGGCCTGCTACTGAGTCCCAGTCTTAATGACAAACACATTCTACTGTAAGGACTCCAGGGATACAGGATGTACTCCATGTTGGCTGTACATGTTCCTCATGTCAGACATATTGGAGCTAAGTCAGTGGCCTGCTACTGAGTCCCAGTCTTAATGACAAACACATTCTACTGTAAGGACTCCAGGGATACAGGATGTACTCCATGTTGGCTGTACATGTTCCTCATGTCAGACATATTGGAACTAAGTCAGTGGCCTGCTACTGAGTAGTGCTCCCTGTGTTAATGACAAACACATTCTACTGTAAGGACTCCAGGGATACAGGATGTACTCCACGTTGGCTGTACATGTTCCTCATGTCAGACATATTGGAGCTAAGTCAGTGGCCTGCTACTGAGTCCCAGTCTTAATGACATTCTACTTCACCCAGTCATGATGGTTGTCTCTACAAGCTTGATACCCTGATATGATTGAGTGGAGATAAGAAAGAAGAAGACCTTGTTTTTATAATCCAAATTGTGCTATATTATATTGGAGTGTGTTGTTGAGGCAGGGATGAAGCGTAAGCTGGATCAAGAGGAGATGCCGGACTACCACCAACTAAAGGTCCATGTTGGCATTCCTATGATGTATCACAGTGTCAGCGGCTCCAAGTTACGTTCTGAGATCAACAGTAAGTTGAACTCTCTTAACTTTCTTCTTTAATTTGACAAAATATATATACAGTTAAACCTGTCTATAGCGCCCCCTCTTGGGACTCACCAAAATAGGGTGCTATAGACAGGTCACTTTTAATGTACAGTTAAACCTGTCTATAGCGCCCTCTTGGGACTCACCAAAATAGGGTGCTATAGACAGGTCACTTTTAATGTACAGTTAAACCTGTCTATAGCGCCCCCTCTTGGGACTCACCAAAATACGGTGCTTTAGAGAGGGGATGCTATAGACAGGTCACTTTCAATGTACAGTTAAACCTGTCTATAGCGCCCTCTTGGGACTCACCAAAATAGGGTGCTATAGACAGGTCACTTTTAATGTACAGTTAAACCTGTCTATAGCGCCCCCTCTTGGGACTCACCAAAATACGGTGCTTTAGAGAGGGGGTGCTATAGACAGGTCACTTTCAATGTACAGTTAAACCTGTCTATAGCGCCCCCTCTTGGGACTTACCAAAATAGGGTGCTATAGAGAGGGGGTGCTATAGACAGGTCACTTTTAATGTAAATTGCATTGTACTACGTATTTAAAACCAAGAGCTATAGAGAGGGAGGCGCTATTTAGAGAGGGCGATATAGACAGATTTAACTGTAATTTAAAGGACAATACCTAGTTACAGAGCCAAAGTGTCCTTTAGGGAGTCCTAAGTGTCCTCTTACTGTAAATTTACTAAATAATAAAAATTTTAAATTTGACGATGAATACTGTCCTTTGTAGAGAGGTGTCTTCTAGGTGTAGATTGTTCTACTGTAAGGGGTTCCAAACACACTTTATCAAAATTGCTAAGACAATATCCCAATCAAGATAATTGCATTAAGTTTAGTCTGCATTCTATTAACAAACTTATTCATTTATCTTGAGTGTTAAATTGTGTTTATACTTTTTAAAGTTATATTATGATGCATTAGTGCGCCATCTGTTATGAAAACTCGAAACTATTTTAGACGCCTATGATACTTTTTAAAAATAAAACAATTTCTACTGTCCTTACTCCATTTTCCCATTACAGTAAGGTCAGTAGAAATTGTTTTATTTTTAAAAGAATATATATATTTTTTGCTTATCCCTAGTACAGGTGGTACAGGCCATGATAATCATGGTGGGTAGTTAGCGACTGCTTTTTACTGTAAGCGCACCACATGTCTACATATGTGAAAAGCAGTTCGACTTTGCACTTACAAATGTGCCAGAGCCCCGTTTGGTTACTTGCACTCGCTTGTGGGGATGGACTTTTGCCAGAATTGGGGGCCATTGGAGCATTTAAAAAAATTTTTTTTTTAAACAGAAAATTGTCCAATGCGGGAATCGAACCCGGGTTTTAGTGGTCGAAAACCAAACGGTTTAACCAGCCTTCAATCGACCCCCCATTAGAATCATACATGTCTATAATAATTTCCAATTTTCACTTTTTGATGTATTTAAAGAATCTTTAGTCCATAATTGCTAGGTTTTTATCCAAGAAGCATTTAACTTCCTACCTAACAGATGTGGCTCCTAAAAGTTCCCTTAGCTTCTATCTTCATGTTATCTAATGCTTAATTAACCCAACCATCTCAGTGTGCTTGTGTTGTTTCCCAGGCCGAACCACCAAGTTGCTGTTTGAAGGAGCCCGCAAACTTCACTCCCACAATGTCAATGGTAAGTCCAAACTGTACTCACATGGTCACCTTGTGTGGGATAATTGTAGATTGTAAGGGTACCTAGGGAACATCCCGATATACATGCTAAAAGGTACAACTTCCTTAAGTTTTGTCCATGAGTGTATCTTTCAGAGTTATTGTCTGAATCCAGATATACATGCTAAAAGGTACAACTTCCTTAAGTTTTGTCCATGAGTGTATCTTTCAGAGTTATTGTCTGAATCCAGATATACATGCTAAAAGGTACAACTTCCTTAAGTTTTGTCCATGAGTGTATCTTTCAGAGTTATTGTCTGAATCCAGATATACATGTTAAAAGGTACAACTTCCTAAAGTTTTGTCCATGAGTGTATCTTTCAGAGTTATTGTCTGAATCCAGATATACATGTTAAAAGGTACAACTTCCTAAAGTTTTGTCCATGAGTGTATCTTTCAGAGTTATTGTCTGAATCCAGATATACATGCTAAAAGGTACAACTTCCTTAAGTTTTGTCCATGAGTGTATCTTTCAGAGTTATTGTCTGAATCCAGATATACATGCTAAAAGGTAAAACTTCCTTAAGTTTTGTCCATGAGTGTATCTTTCAGAGTTATTGTCTGAATCCAGATATACATGCTAAAAGGTACAACTTCCTTAAGTTTTGTCCATTAGTGTATCTTTCAGAGTTATTGTCTCAATCCCGATATACATGCTAAAAGGTACAACTTCCTTAAGTTGTCCATGAGTGTATCTTTCAGAGTTATTGTCTGAATCCAGATATACATGCTAAAAGGTACAACTTCCTTAAGTTTTGTCCATGAGTGTATCTTTCAGAGTTATTGTCTGAATCCCGATATACATGCTAAAAGGTACAACTTCCTTAAGTTTTGTCCATGAGTGTATCTTTCAGAGTTATTGTCTGAATCCCGATATACATGGTAAAAGGTACAACTTCCTTAAGTTGTCCATGAGTGTATCTTTCAGAGTTATTGTCTGAATCCCGATATACATGGTAAAAGGTACAACTTCCTTAAGTTTTGTTCATGAGTGTATCTTTCAGAGTTATTGTCTGAATCCCGATATACATGGTAAAAGGTACAACTTCCTTAAGTTGTCCATGAGTGTATCTTTCAGAGTAATTGTCTGAATCCCGATATACATGGTAAAAGGTACAACTTCCTTAAGTTCTTTCCATGAGTGTATCTTTCAGAGTTATGGCCTCAATCCCGATATACATGGTAAAAGGTACAACTTCCTTAAGTTATTGCTCTACAACTAAGTGTGGGGATATAGGTGGCAAGATGGCCAGGTGCTGCGGCAAGCTCCAATTGGCCCCCGAAGTCACCTGTCACTTCTGTGAGAAACCAACATGTCCCAGCTGTCAGCGACTCTGTGTCCAGTGTGGCCAAGTCTACTGTCCACTTTGTGCTGTTCTCAGGTAAATATACCCCATACTACACATTTTTCTCAAAGTCATTTTGGTTGTTGTGATATATGTAGTACAGGCCCTAGTAGGTAGTTAACGACTGCAGGTACACCACATGTCTACACATGTAGAGAGCACAGTTTGACTTTTACACTTACAAATGTGCTCTATTTGGTTACATGCACTCACTCGTGGGATTGGCTTTTACAAGAATCGAGGGCCAATGAAACAATCCTCTTCAGAAATTTGGATTATAGATTATAAACACAAGCTAATAAGACCAAATCCTAATATAAATAGTGTGTGATGTTTCTGTAACAACATTGTTACCATCTTCAGACAAAAGTACTGAACACAGTTACTGAAACAGCACACTATTTATTTATTTAAATTTGGTCTTAGCAGTTTTAAATTTAAGTCATTCATATACTATCCATAGAACCATAGGGCGCCTCCCCCGTCAAAACCTGACGCCATGTATTGACTGTCGCCACAACACCAGTAAACTGATAAGCGGCCACCTAGAGACCATGGTTTCTGGCTAATGGCCCTCGTCAGTCTAGGGCGGACTTTATTCCATGAGATCCACACGGGATCTAATGCAATCTTCACAATCTACCAAAGAGGTGTTTAGCTGGCAAGGTATGGCGTCAGGTTTTGACGTTTATTTTGACGGAAGAGGCGCCCTATGCTTCTATGGATCATTTCCTCCCAGCAAATTTTCCATCTATATTTAAGAGAAGAACAGTAAACATAATTTAGAAATAAAAAAATCAAAAGGAATAGTGGAGGAGTCTTGGTGTAAACAGCTAACCCAGAACAGGGAAAATGTGAAAAGAGGTTTGTCAATTAGAATAAAGATTGTTTCTTACCCTTCCCAAGTACAACACATGGTACAGGCTATGATGATCATTGTGGGTATTTAACAAATGCTTTTAACATCCTCCGTACCATCAAAACCCAATGTCTGCAGGAATGGAAATCTGCACATGACTGGTACAGAGCAGGAGGTCATCTACAGACAATGACAGAATGCTTACAAGGTACCATGTACTAAGTGTCAACCTGCAACCCCAAACCACATTATTGACTGTATTGACTCATCCATTGATGAGCTCTATTCATCCCCGGCACAGACACCATCAACAAGCTTTACAAGCTTCTTCCTTCTTATCTCCACTCTTATTAGGGTATCAAGTCTGTAGAGCTTGTTGATGGTGTCTGCCGGAAAGAGTAGAGCTCATCAACGGATGAGTCAATACAGTCAATAATTTGGGGTTGTAGTTTGACACTTAGTACATGTATCTTCCGATAGATAGGCGCAAGCCATCAGCAACTTTCAGTTACAAGATAAGATGTATTTTTCATAATTTATGCACCTTATCCCAGTACAATATCACATTTGTAGTTTTTTTTTTACTTAGTACATAGTTGGAAAAACTTGCAACCATTCTGTCATTGTCTGTAGATGACCAGACTTAAGTCTGTAAATCAAAGATAGTTGTTCTCTTGGGAGGACTGTGCTTGTCCCTCAAGCTTGTTACCCTAATATGATTGAGTAGAGATAAGAACAAATGCTTTAACTTCAAGCATAGCACATGTCTACCCATGTAGAAATCAGTCTGCACTTACAAATATAAATCAATAAACACCCAGGACTTTTACAATGATAAGGCACAATTGGGGATATAGATCCATTCTTACCTAGGGGGTCGGTTGATCTGAGCCATTGGTTTTCGGCTGCTACGAACCCCAATGGCCCCCGATTCTTGCAAAAGTCCAGCCCCACATGTAACCAAACAGGGCTCTGGCACCTTTGTGTGTGCAAAAGTCGAACTGCTTTTCACATGTGTAGACATGTGGTGTACTTACAATAAAAGCAGTCGCCTTCTACCGACCATGCTTATCATGGCCATGTGTACTAGTGATAAAAGCTAACCTAACTGGTGTGTCCCAGATATGAGTTGAGAGAAGAGTATGCAGTGTGTCTCTCCTGTCAATAATTCTACAGTTTGTAAATACCCCCACACATGTAAATATATTAAAGGTTTTAGTTGTATAGATAAAAATAAAGTTTCCTTTTACCACTTTCATCGTCCTTTATATTGTGATCCCACATGTGAAATAGGATCGAAAATACAAACAAAAAAAAAATAGAGAGATGGCAGCAGCAGCAGCTTTAATAAAACTTCCATTTTAATTAGGATTCCACCTTCAACAATGAAGGTCACCAGAAGGAGAAGAGAAACAAACAAGAAGATATTTACACAGGGCTACCACAAGGCTATGTACACTGTGATATATATATATATATACAGTATGAATTAAAATACACAGAGAGAGAGAGATGTTAGGGCTTCACCCGTTTCCTAGCAATGGCATCTTCCACAGCCTTCAGCTGTTTAAGCAGTTCCTCCCTGCGCGAGGAGTTGCCCCTGAGCTGGGAGATGGGGGGCACTGACGGCAGCTCTGTTTGTTTGACACAGTTAGTAAGTAGACAAACACAGTGTTATGAATATTCTAAACTGTTATAGACACGTATGATTCTTTTGAAAATTAAACAATTTCTAAAACTCCGCTTTTGCAGGTCCCAAGCCCGGATAAAAAAGGAGGAGGGGGAGCAGTAACAAGCTCAGTAAAAAAACCTGGGCTCAGCTGGCCATGCTGATAGTACCCTGTAAGGTCTCCAGGGATACAGGATGAGCAGTGTTTGTACTCCATGTTAGGAGCGGCTGTACCTGGTGTCTGTTCCTCATGTAAGAGGCGGCCATTTCTTTTGGAGCTAAGTCAGTGGCCGCTACTGAGTGGTGCTCCCAGTCTTGATGACATTCTACTTCACCCAGTTATGATGGTTGTCAAGCTTTACAAGCTTGATAGCCTGATATGATATTGAGTGGAGATAAGAAAGAAGAATAACAATTTCTACTGTCCTTACTGCAATGGAAAAATTAATTAAAGGGAAGGCCTGGCTCATCAGTGGTGAACCCTCCCAGCGGTTTCGCCAGTTTAATCTACCATACCGCTGTTATATTGCATTTTTTGATTTTCCTTTTATAGTGATACTGATGCTAGACTCTTGTGAGAGTTCATCTAAAATACCCATTCCAAGAGTCTAGCATCAGTATCACTATAAAAGGAAAACCAAAAAATGCAATATAACAGCGGTATGGTGGATTAAACTGGTGAAACCGCTGGGAGGGTTCACTACTGATGAGCCAGGCCCTCCCTTTAATTAATCTTTCCATTACACTAAGGGCAGTAGAAGTTGTTTAATTTTCAAAAGAATCATACGAGTCTATAATAGTTTTGAATATTCATAACAGATGGTGATCAAAACAACACAGTGTGACAAAGATGGCACTTACCTGAGTCCTGTGGGGGATTGGCATCCACATCCAGGTCTAGAGGAGACGGATCTAGAGAATTCTTCTTGGCCAGTAGAGTCAGCTTGATGTGCTGCTTGTCCTGGGAGGAAGGGACAAAGCGGACAACAGGTTCAACCTTCTCTGGTGGCAGAGGCACCGTGCCAGGAGAGAGGGGAGGGGTGGAGGCCTCCTGCTTGCAGTTATCAGCAGCTGGGGGAGCTGCACGGAGCGGATATTGAGACATTCTAACACATGATGTGACAAGTGACTTACCAGACTGGGGAGAGGATGTCTTGGGCAGGTCCGGGCTAGGGGACCTGGAGGTGGAGGATCCAGAACTCATGCTGACAGACATGGAGTATGATCCACTGCGGGACCTGGAGCCTGAAGACCTGCCCAACATCACAGATGTGAGATAGCTTGCAGGATGGCATTCACCTATCAAAAGTTGCCTTTCCTATTTTAAAAAAGCATTTTGGGCTTATCGCTGCAGTCCAAAACATATGGGAATGATGAAAAATTAGCTATAGCACTATATTTTAACCAAAATAGAATAAAAGCCACCCTGTATACCAAGCATGTCAAACTCGCGGGCCTCATGCGGCCCACAACGAATAAATTTGCGGCCCACCAGACAATATATTTTAATAATTTTTTTTTTATAAATTTAAAAAACATCCGACATGCAACATGTACAAATCAAGTTTAGGTGAAACTGCATCGTATCAAAAAGAGGCGTAAAAAATTTTAAGTCTTAGAAATTAATTTAAAACAAGGTTTTCTGATTTCAAATCTTTGGAAGGCAAGTTTACTTTGTTTTCTTCGATTTTCTCGATAAATATAGAATCAGTACCTAATCATATGCAAAATGGAGGTAATAGATATCCAGTGCGATTCAGATTTAAAGGCAAAATTCAATGAAGTTGGCGTTTCTGAATTTTACAAATATTTGCCAGCCAGATTTGAAAACACTCAAAAATTAGCATATGAAATTATGTCCATGTTTGGAAGTACTTATCGGTGTGAGCAGTTATTTTCACTTATGAAAGGAAATAGGTCTCCATTCAGATCGAGAATTACTGACGTTCACCTTGGGTTAGTTTTAAAATTAATCACTGCGAACAAGATTTCCCCCGAAGTAGGAAAGATGGTAGCAGAAAAGAGATGCCAAATATCAGGGAGAAAATATTAACTTTACTTTCTTTTTTCTTATTAGTATTTTTTAAAATAAACCTACATAAATGTTACTATAAAAATTTAATTACTTGTTTTCTTTTTTTGCGGCCCACATAATCTTATTACTTTTTTATTTGGCCAGCGTTAGGATTTGAGTTTGACATGCTTGCTATATACCATGGTTTGAGTTTGTCTGAATTGTCTAAACTGGTGCTGTGACTTCATTTCTCTCATCACAAACATAACATTTTGTTATGATGCTTTAGTGCGCCATCTGTTATGAAAATTTGAAACTATTATGGACACGTAGGAGCCAGACCCTCCCATTAATTTTTCCATTGCAGTAAGGGCAGTTGAAATTGTTTAATTTTTTAAAAAAGAATCCTACCTATCTCCCTCTCTCTATAATAGTTTTGAATTTTCATTACATTTTGTAAATAGGAAAGCTTAAAAAAAAGCTTAAAATTTGATTGCTCATCTTGTACTGCAATGATAACCATTGTTGTAATAGGAGAGGTGCTTTTTTTGGTTAAACACATATATATATATATATATAGACATCAAAATAATTTTTCAACATACAGCATCAATTAATACATAGCAATAACACGTCAAATATATAATACAAATGAAAACACCAAAATATGAATGTTTTTTTCACAAATATATCAAACTTATAAAGCTCATGTCCATAGTTTACTGCAACAATTATTTGGCAATGCGTTTTTCTTTTTTATCTCTACAGACCTTAATAACTAAATTGGTGAAACCGCTGAGAGGGTTCACCATTGTAAACCTATGTCCATAGTTTACTTAAATACCATTTCTAAGATTCCACTCTTCAGTGTAACATATATAAACAGAAT
>CP092865.1:103534764-103631035 GCA_030710605.1 Cordylochernes scorpioides | reverse complement strand
TATATTCACAGATCAAATTTACAATCTAGGTAGGGTTGGGGTCCTGTCTTCCATACATTCCAAGAGGTGTGAGGTCTCTTTGGTCTTTGTAAATTTATTATTATCCCATTGTATAATTATACAAGGTCATGGAGCCTGTATTAATAGATCAAACTTACAATCTAGGTAGGGTTGGGGTCCTGTCTTCCATACATTCCAAGAGGTGTCTTTGGTCCTGTAGATGGTACATTGTGTCACCATCCTGGAAGGGTCTTGTATGGCTGCCAGTTTTAAGCCTGGAAATACAGGTTGCTGCCTGTCTCCCACATTCCAGAATAACTCCAGACTTTTGGTTCAGATCCCAATGATGGAATGTTGACTCCTGTAGTTTTACTTGGATGTTTCTTTTTTTGTATGTGTTTGAAAGAGTAGAAATCAAGTCTGAGTTAGGTATTTCTGATTTTGTAATCACATCTGCTATGTCATCATCCTAGGGAGAGTCAATTAGGTTAAAATTGTCTTGTTGCTTCCTCATGTCACTTTCCTATGTGACACTATACATAGGATCCTGGAGATGGGTGTCTTTTTACTTATACAAACTCAAGTTATCTTTGTCCTTCCACAGGAGTATATAAAATAAATAATGCAGTTAGATACATTATAATACACCTAGGGGGTCGGTGGAAGGCTAGTTAAACCGTTTGGTTTACGACCACTACGACCCGGGTTCGATCCCCGCATTGGACACTTTTTTTCTGTTTAAAAAAAAAAAAAAAAAATGCTCCAATGGCCCCCGATTCTTGCAAAAGTCCAACCCCACCAGCGTGTGCAAGTAACCAAACGGGGCTCTGGCACATTTGTAAGTGCAAAGTCGAACTGCTTTCACATGTGTAGACATGTGGTGCGCTTACAGTAAAAAGCAGTCGCTAACTACCCACCATGATTATCATGGCCTGTACCACGTGTACTAGGGATAAGCAAATAAAAAAAAATAATAATAATAATACACCTATCCCCCGATTTACACGGTACTTGTTTTACACGTTTTCGCTTTTACACGGTTTTCCAAATAATTTTTTTTGTTTGTTTTTATCGCACTATACTAAATGCCACTGTGATTGAACATATGCGCTGTGTACACATCTCACGAGGAATCCCGAGCTTATGTGCTGACTACATATTTTAACCTGTCAATGCATTTTATTTTTATTTCTGTGTACACCTATCCCCCGATTTACATGTTTTTCTCAGGAACGTATCTACCGTGTAAATCGGGGGATAGGTGTACAATATAATGCGGCTTATGATTGTAAAACGACGTTTGACAAGTTTTACCGCAAATGTTTCTTTTGAACGAAAAATCGTAATTTATTTTAAGGAGAAATAACGACTATTTCTTTCCTTAGGGATGAAGTATGAAAGGATGAATTATGAAGAGTAATGATAAATGGAAAAAATAAAATCCCTGGACACTTTTATTTTTCCGTTCATCATTACTCTTCACAATTTATCCTTTCATACTTCATCCCTAAGGTTGGAAATAGTCGTTATTTCTCCTTAAAAAAAAAAATGATTTTTCATTCAAAAGAAACATTTGCGGTAAAGTTTGATACTTACTAATTATATACATTTAAAATGCTCATGTGAATGGTCAGGAAAGGCCAATTTTGTTTTTAATATCAACACCTGATCTTTTTTCTATTTTTTTTCTTGATTTTTCACATGAATGTGAAATTGCGTATTTACGCAAACTTGGCCCTGAATACCCATTTCTTGATTTCTCAGGAAGCCTCTGGGACCAAATTTTTGATCATAGAGATATAGTTTGTACTACGCTGATGAAGGCCAACAGCCTGAAACATGTACGTGATTGACTTTTCTTGATTTATCAAGAAATTGGGTTGGTAAAATATTTTTGGAACAAGATAAATCAACGTTTAGTTGATTTTTGTTTCACTAGATGGCGCTTTGCAATCTAAAATGCTCATGTGAGCAATCAGCAAATGCTAATTTTTTTTAATACACCAATACCTCGCTTTGCGTCGTTTTGTTTTGCATTTTTTTCAAAGTTGCGTCACTGCTTAATTTTTACTGATTTTCACTGTGCGTCATTAGATTTTCGAAGTTGCATTGTTTTGGATTCAAGTCTTTAATTTTTTTTTGAATTTTTTTTCCTAAAATATGGCAACACCTTTATTTTTGATTGCGCCTTCACATATTTTCACTTTGCGTCATGTTTTTTTGGAATGTAACCCCGACGCAAAGCGAGGTATGGGTATATAATAAAAGCATAGGGCGCCTCTTCCCTCAAAATAAAGGTCAAAACCAGACGCAATCTAGAAATGTCAATATATAGTATCTAGTTTTGATGTTTAATTTGACAGGAGAAGTGTCCTATGGTTTGGCTTGATTTTGCATTACTATTGTTATTGGAATATTTTATTCAGTTTGTATTTACATATTGGCTATTGTAGATATACATACAGTAAAACCCCTCTATAGTGAACCCCATTGGGACGGGACTTTTGGTTCACTATAGCCACGGTTCACTATAGCCACGGTTTGGGTATTTAAATTTTTTTTGAGGATATAATTAAAGGGCATGCGCAAAAAAAAAAAAAAAAAAAAGGCTACCTCTTAATATTGGCTGCTTTTTTTCCCCCTAAATTAACCTATTTCTATATATTAAAGCTGTATATTAAAATAAAAACAAAATCATGTGAAAATATTGCCTTTTTGATCAGTTCCTCTGATAATTTAATTAGTATAAATGCAACCTGCCCCCCATATGTCAAAAAATTGCCTTTTTGATCAGTTCCTCTGATAATTTAATTAGTATAAATGCAACCTGCCCCCCATATGTCAAAAAAATCCAAGAAAAGTATACCTTATATAAAAGAAAATAAGACCTAATCCAAATAATTTATTAGTGTGTGACGTTTCGGCAACAACATTGTCACCATCATCAGACAAAAGAATAATAGTCTGATGATGGTGACAATGTTGTTGCCGAAACGTCACACACTAATAAATTATTTGGATTAGGTCTTATTTTCTTTTATTATAATCTATAATCCAAATTGTGCTTTATCATATACCTTATATATAAAAATTAAATAAAAACTTTATTAATAATATTTTAAAAGGTATAAATAAAAAAAAATCCAAGAAAAGTATACCTTATATATAAAAATTAAATAAAAACTTTATTAATAATAATAAATATATTACAATATAGGATACAAAGGCTTACTTGAAGAAGTCTGTTATTTTTTTCTGCTTTAACATATTCCTCAAAAATTTGGTTTCATATCTAGCAAAGAAATCTTCATTTTTTTAAATGAAGCCTAGCTTGTACTAACCACCAAAAAAAGTGGATAATGACACTGACGATAGCGGCAATAGTTGGGATTGATTCCTCTTTGTAGCATTTTTTTTTTATAGTCTTCTTTTTTGCCCCATATCGTAGAAATGCTACTTTTGCTCATTTTCATTTTCTTCCGAAGTTCCGCTTGCGATGTACCACTCTCAATAGCTTTTATGATGGTTAATTTCTTTTCAAGTGATATCTTGGTACGAGCGACTTTTTCTTTGGCACTTCCATTATCTTTTAAAACTGGTTTTAATAATTTAAATCATGTTTTAAGGAATTTTCCTAATGTAGAGTTAAGAAATTTAGTTTTCAATAAGGCATGAAAAATTTATAAAAGGGCGCAGTATAAAAATAGAACGTAAATAAAAACACCCAATAACGAGTTTACAAGGTGGGAAGAGGAGCTTCTTTTTATTAGCATGCACACAAGCTTTCGGACATATCGTCCTTCATCAGGTAAGAGTAATAAACGCGCTGAGGATCCATATATACACAAAGCTGAAAAGAAAATTTACATAACTGCAAAAGATAAAAGTATTTAAAGATATAAAAATAAGAATCAAATATGCTAAAAAGAATATAGGAATTAAATGCTAATAAATCTGGACTAAGTACATATGCACTATGAATGGTGTTAATCAAGGGCAGGTAAATGCAACCTATGGCTATTCACACAACATATGGTATTGTTCTGGTATATCTATATGCCTGTTGATGCTGTTTGTTTTTATTGACACAAATGCCTCTAGTAAAAGTCTTTGATACTTATCATTGATATTGTTGTATAGAATGGATGGCTTTGTTAGATTGAATGTATGACCGGTTTGCATAGAATGACTGTAAATAGGGGAATTTAGGTTTTTATTAGAGATGTTTCTGGAATGCTCAACCATTCTGATGGCGACGGATCTACCCGTCTCCCCGACATAAGTGGCATTGCATTGGTCGCAAGAGACGGAATAGACAGCACCACCAGAACGGAGAGAACTCGCATGAAGGGAAGATCTGGTAATGGGGTGTCGGATTAGTGTGGCGATGTTAGGTGGGTTCTGGAAGTATGTTGCAATGCCATGTTGCCTTAAAAACCTGGCTATGGTGATAGACTGGGGGCAAAAAGGAAGGGAGCAAATATTTCTGTGTATAGCTGGAGCACTGTTGTGGTGAGGGTCATGCATGTGTTTAAGAATGAAGGGGGTCGGGTAGCCGAATTTGGATAAATATGAAAATATTTTAGCCTTTTCTATTGTTTGGAATAACGGGAGGGAACAATGAGTAAAGATACGTTTAGTGAGAGCTCTAACTGTATTGATTTTGTGTGGTGTTGGGCAATGTGACCGGAAGTTTGTGTGGTGTGGGGGTGTGTTGTTTTTATAGTATACTGTGGTATGGAAACTGCTGGGGGTGCGTATGACTAGTGTATCTAGGAAAGGTAGGACTGAGTGATTTTCTGTTTCATGGGTGAAGGCTATGTCTGGGTGGAAGGAGTTGAGGTCAGATAGGATGTGAGAGGCAGATACCTCACTTACCAAGCAAAAGGTATCATCGATGTACCGCCTCCATAGAAAGATGTCTGAAGAATGGCGTGAAGTGATCCATTGGTCCAGTGACCTCATGACAACCTCAGCCACCACGGTTGAGAGGGGGCTACCCATGGGGGAGCCCTTGGTCTGCTTGAAAAACTGGGTATCAAATGTGAAGGTGGACATGCCTAGGCATATGGAAGTGAGCTCGACAACCGTCTCCGCGGTGAGGGTGTCTAACAGGGGAGCATTTTCGAGGAAAGTGCGTAAACTACTAATGATCAAGGGGTGGGCAAGTGAGAGATATAGAGACGTTACATCGAAAGAAACCATTATGGACCTGGGGGGAGGTGTGAGGCTGGTGATATAGGACACAAACGAGGGGGAGTTTGCAATGGTATATTCCCATGGGGGAGACTGTAGAAGGGGGGTCAAGAAGTTGGACAAAAATTTTGACAGGGTATATGCCGGAGAGAGATGGTAAGATATGATTGGTCGGAGGGGAACATCGGGCCTGTGGATCTTTGGAAGGCCGTAAATGTAGGCTATTTGGGCGAGGTTAGCTGTGAAGTCGTTATATTGCTCTCCAGTGATCTGCTGGGACCTTTTTAATCTTAACTTGACTTAACTTAATCTTGATGCTGAGATTCTGTCATTGGGCCTAAAATACAGACTGCCTGGGCCTTCTGATATTCCTCGCATCATAGCTGGTGTGGAACCCGCTCTCAGAGGCCTTAACCACCAAGACACCCATAGGATCAGGCATTTCGTCACCTCCACCCTTCAACGACCCTACAATATCCCTAAACCGTCCCTAGCCATGAATAGGGTTATCTCCCGTCTTAAACGCAATAGAGACATAGTTATAACAAAATCCGACAAAGGCTCACAGACTGTAATTCTCAACACTACCGTTTACAAGCAAAAAATGCAAAACGTTCTCGACCAACACTCCATTTTTTCTGCCATCACTGAACAGGAACATAAAACATCCGTTAAGAATTTCCGTTTACTATTGTTAAGATTAAAAAGGTCCCAGCAGATCACTGGAGAGCAATATAACGACTTCACAGCTAACCTCGCCCAAATAGCCTACATTTACGGCCTTCCAAAGATCCACAGGCCCGATGTTCCCCTCCGACCAATCATATCTTACCATCTCTCTCCGGCATATACCCTGTCAAAATTTTTGTCCAACTTCTTGACCCCCCTTCTACAGTCTCCCCCATGGGAATATACCATTGCAAACTCCCCCTCGTTTGTGTCCTATATCACCAGCCTCACACCTCCCCCCAGGTCCATAATGGTTTCTTTCGATGTAACGTCTCTATATCTCTCACTTGCCCACCCCTTGATCATTAGTAGTTTACGCACTTTCCTCGAAAATGCTCCCCTGTTAGACACCCTCACCGCGGAGACGGTTGTCGAGCTCACTTCCATATGCCTAGGCATGTCCACCTTCACATTTGATACCCAGTTTTTCAAGCAGACCAAGGGCTCCCCCATGGGTAGCCCCCTCTCAACCGTGGTGGCTGAGGTTGTCATGAGGTCACTGGACCAATGGATCACTTCACGCCATTCTTCAGACATCTTTCTATGGAGGCGGTACATCGATGATACCTTTTGCTTGGTAAGTGAGGTATCTGCCTCTCACATCCTATCTGACCTCAACTCCTTCCACCCAGACATAGCCTTCACCCATGAAACAGAAAATCACTCAGTCCTACCTTTCCTAGATACACTAGTCATACGCACCCCCAGCAGTTTCCATACCACAGTATACTATAAAAACAACACACCCCCACACCACACAAACTTCCGGTCACATTGCCCAACACCACACAAAATCAATACAGTTAGAGCTCTCACTAAACGTATCTTTACTCATTGTTCCCTCCCGTTATTCCAAACAATAGAAAAGGCTAAAATATTTTCATATTTATCCAAATCCGGCTACCCGACCCCCTTCATTCTTAAACACATGCATGACCCTCACCACAACAGTGCTCCAGCTATACACAGAAATATTTGCTCCCTTCCTTTTTGCCCCCAGTCTATCACCATAGCCAGGTTTTTAAGGCAACATGGCATTGCAACATACTTCCAGAACCCACCTAACATCGCCACACTAATCCGACACCCCATTACCAGATCTTCCCTTCATGCGAGTTCTCTCCGTTCTGGTGGTGCTGTCTATTCCGTCTCTTGCGACCAATGCAATGCCACTTATGTCGGGGAGACGGGTAGATCCGTCGCCATCAGAATGGTTGAGCATTCCAGAAACATCTCTAATAAAAACCTAAATTCCCCTATTTACAGTCATTCTATGCAAACCGGTCATACATTCAATCTAACAAAGCCATCCATTCTATACAACAATATCAATAATAAGTATCAAAGACTTTTACTAGAGGCATTTGTGTCAATAAAAACAAACAGCATCAACAGGCATATAGATATACCAGAACAATACCATATGTTGTGTGAATAGCCATAGGTTGCATTTACCTGCCCTTGATTAACACCATTCATAGTGCATATGTACTTAGTCCAGATTTATTAGCATTTAATTCCTATATTCTTTTTAGCATATTTGATTCTTATTTTTATATCTTTAAATACTTTTATCTTTTGCAGTTATGTAAATTTTCTTTTCAGCTTTGTGTATATATGGATCCTCAGCGCGTTTATTACTCTTACCTGATGAAGGACGATATGTCCGAAAGCTTGTGTGCATGCTAATAAAAAGAAGCTCCTCTTCCCACCTTGTAAACTCGTTATTAACCTTCAGTGAAGAGCAGTTCTACTTAAAAACACCCAATGTCGCTAAATTCTTTGTTTTGAATTGCGATCTGTGAGCTAGAGCTCACACAAAATTTTAATTAGTTTTGAAAATTATAATTTTGGAATTAAAATTAGAAGTTCGTTATAAGCATGGTATTTTTGATAGAATTTAATATTTTGGGACCAAAATTGGGTTCGTTATAGCGATAGTTCGCTAGTTTGAAAAGTGACAAGTTCGTTATAACGATGGTAATTTTAATGGAATGGAATTGGGATTTTCGATGGGTTCGTTATAAGGGAAGGTTCGTTATATCCATGGTTCGTCTTAGCGGGGTTTTACTGTATATATGTGTATTTAAGTTTTTTATTAAAAAGACATATATTGGATTAAAATATCATTTATTCTACCAATATTTCAGTTGGCTGAACGCCAACCTTTATCAAGGTATTAAAACATATTTAATGTGTGTCAACAACAAACTCAGCGCCACATAACGTCAATAGACGTTTGTTGTTGACACATAAATATGTTATAATACCTTGATAAAGGTTGGCGTTCAGCCAACTGAAATATTGGTAAAATAAATGATATTTTGATCCAATATATGTCTTTTTAATTAAAGATTTATTTATGGATTGCTCTATTTTCAAAATATATGTATATCAACATAACAGAAACCAAATGCCAATACAAAAACATTAAGAACAAATATCAACGGTTACTTTTAGAATCTCTCATTTCCAATGAATATAACAGAGAGCATAAACATCACAATACCTTAGATATCTTAGAAGAAATCAATTTTATAAGTTCTGGATGCCCTGTAAATAGACATATTCCATAACATTGTTAAATTATATATCGAGGGTCGGTGGAAGGATGGTCTAAACCGTTGGTTTTCGGCCGCTATGACCCGGGTTCTATTCCCGCATTGGGCCCTTTTTATGTTTAAAAAAAATGCTCCAATGGCTCCTGATTCTTGCAAAAGTCCAACCCCACCAGCAAGTGCAAGTAACCAAACGAGGCTCTGGCACATTTGTAAGTGCAAAGTCGAACTGCTTTTCACATGTGTAGACATGTGGTGCGCTTACAGTAAAAGCAGTCGCTAACTACCCACCATGATTATCATGGCCTGTACCACGTGTACTAGGGATAAGCAAAAAAAAAAAAATAATAACATTGTTAAATTATCACTTTTATATAAAGTTCCAGTTGTAAATATCCACGCTGTATGTTTTTGTAAATATTTCATGTAAGATATAGTCGATGTTTTATTAAGCCCGTTGAAGAGAGATTATCACTTGAAAGTTAGCGTTTTGTAATAAACTCATTGTGAGAAAATATTTTGTAATTTTAAAACGTTTTTCACAATTTTTTCATGAATATATGTGTGTGTTTCCAGGTAGCCTACCAGAACTTTGTCCAGCAAGCCTACGTTGACAAGTTCCTAGATGACATCAGTCTAGAGTTCCGGGACAAGTACAAGCAGGAGCTGGAAGGATGTAATTTTTTCTATAATTACGAATTCTCTGAAAACTTTCAAAAGGTAAGTTTTCACCCCCTCTACTTCTCTTCATTTATAAAAATCTATTGAAGGATTTAAACTGACAATTTTCCATTTTTTATTTTAAACACAAGGTAATAAGACCAAACCAAATAAATAAATAGTGTGTGACATTTCGATAACAGAATTGTTACCATCTTCAGACAGAAGTAATTCTTCTTCTTCTTTCTTATCTCCACTCAATCATATTAAGGTATCAAGCTTGTAAAGTTTGACAACCATCATGACTGGGTGAAGTAGAATGCCTTTGTCATTAAGACTGGGAGCACTACTCAGTGGCAGGCCACTGACTTAGCTCCAAAAGAAATGGCCACCTCTGACATGAGGAACAGACACCATATACAGCCGCTCCTAACATGGAGTACAAACACTGCTCATCCTGTATCCCTGGAGTCCTTACAGGGTACTATCAGCATGGCCCGCTGAGTCCAGGTTTTAACAAGCTTGTTACAGCTCCTGATCATCCAGGCTTGTCAGAGCAGAACATGAGAGTCATGTGCAGGTGTTGCACGTGGCGGAGGAGTACGGGAAAGAGTTGGAGAACAAGCCCAGAGTGATGTGCAGGTGTTGCACGTGGCGGAGGAGTACGGGAAAGAGTTGGAGAACAAGCCCAGAGTGATGTGCAGGTGTTGCACGTGGCGGAGGAGTACGGGAAAGAGTTGGAGAACAAGCCCAGAGTGATGTGCAGGTGTTGCACGTGGCGGAGGAGTACGGGAAAGAGTTGGAGAACAAGCCCAGAGTGATGTGCAGGTGTTGCACGTGGCGGAGGAGTACGGGAAAGAGTTGGAGAACAAGCCCAGAGTGATGTGCAGGTGTTGCACGTGGCGGAGGAGTACGGGAAAGAGTTGGAGAACAAGCCCAGAGTGATGTGCAGGTGTTGCACGTGGCGGAGGAGTACGGGAAAGAGTTGGAGAACAAGCCCAGAGTGATGCGGACCTTCCAGGAGTCCCAGAAGTCCAAGAAAACCGTGGCTTCCCTCACTGAGACCAAGGTGGAGACCAAAGTGACGGCAGCTGCTCCCATCACCAACAAGAAGAAGAAAGGGAATAAGGCCAAGAATGAAGGTTGGTTTTGGTTTCTTCTCTCTCTGGCTTGTGCTTAGTGCTACACTAGAACCTACGGTGTAACTAATCAGGGCTCTGACACTCAAACTGCTTTTCACATGTGTAGACATGTGATGTACTTACAGTAAAAGCAGTCACTAACTACCCACCAGGATTATCATGGCCTGTACCATATGTAGACATGTGGTGTACTTACAGTAAAAGCAGTCGCTAACTACCCACCAGGATTATCATGGCCTGTACCATGTGTAGACATGTGGTGTACTTACAGTAAAAGCAGCTGCCAACTTCTATCTACCATGATTATCATGGCCTGTGCCACGTGTACTAGGGCTAATAAAACAAAGAACCAATTGCATGAAAGGACACTCCAGCTAGAGGACATCTCTCTACAAAGGACAGTTTCCATCACCAATACAGTAGAACAACCTCCATGAGAGGACATCTCTCTACAAAGAACAGTTTCCATCACCAATACAGTAGAACAACCTCCATGAGAGGACATCTCTCTACAAAGGACAGTTTCCATCACCAATACAGTAGAACAACCTCCATGAGAGGACATCTCTCTACAAAGAACAGTTTCCATCACCAATACAGTAGAACAACCTCCATGAGAGGACATCTCTCTACAAAGAACAGTTTCCATCACCAATACAGTAGAACAACCTCCATGAGAGGACATCTCTCTACAAAGGACAGTTTCCATCACCAATACAGTAGAACAACCTCCATGAGAGGATATCTCTCTACAAAGGACAGTTTCCATCACCAATACAGTAGAACAACCTCCATGAGAGGACATCTCTCTACAAAGGACAGTTTCCATCACCAATACAGTAGAACAACCTCCATGAGAGGACATCTCTCTACAAAGGACAGTTTCCATCACCAATACAGTAGAACAACCTCCATGAGAGGACATCTCTCTACAAGACAGTTTTCATCTCCAAAAATAACATTTTTCTATTTAGCAACTCTTTGGTGTGAAAAACCTCTTCTTAAAAAACACTTTGGCTCTGTAACTAGGTGTTGTCAGAGAGGTAGTTCTACTGTATAGTTAAACAAGATAAAATTAAATAGTTATTTCTTCCAGGTATCTCGTTCCTCTATGAAAGAATTCAGATTATAAGATAACCCCAGGACAAAAGAGACACCTATGAAGAGGACAATGACAGTTACAGTAGAACAACCTTCCTGTACAAGGTAATACAGACCAAATCTAAATAAATAAATAGTGTGTGACATTTCTGTAACAGTGTTGTTACAACTTTCATTCAGTACTTTTGTCTGATGTTGGTAACAACGCTGTTACTGAAACGTCATACACTATTTATTTGGATTTGGTTTTATTACCTTGTAGTTCTAATTAAGTCTATATATAGTGCCTTATATCAACTTCCTTGTAAAGGACAAAGTTACAGAGCCAAAGTGTCCTTAAGTGAAAAGTTTCTTCTCACCAAGGTTGTTCTACTGGGGGTCGGTGGAAGGCTGGTTAAACCATTTGGTTTTCAACCGCTACAACCCGAGTTCAATTCCCGCATTGGACACTTTTTCTGATTTAAAAATAAATAAATAAAAAATGCTCCAATGGCGCCCGTTTCTTGCACAATCCAACCCCACCAGCGAGTGGAAGTAACCAAACAAGGCTCTGGCATATATGTAAGTGCAAAGTCGAGCTGCTTTTCACATGTGTAGACATTGGTGCGCTTACAGTAAAAGCAGTTGCTTACTACCCAGAGATAAGAAGAAGATAAAGATTCATTTAATTATTGTCTTAATCCAAACAGAGAAATTTTGTATGACTTTCGGTAACAGCATTGTCACAGAAACGTCACATTATTTTTTGCATTTGGTCTTTTTACCTTGGAACTCCACCTTTGCCGGTCCCAAGCCCGGATTAAAAAGGAGGAGGGGGAGCAGTAACAAGCTCACTAAAAAACCTGGACTCAGCTGGCCCGGCTGATAGTACCCTGTAAGGTCTCCAGGGATACAGGATGAGCAGTGTTTGTACTCCATGTTAGGAGCGGCTGTACATGGTGTCTGTTCCTCATGTCAGAGGCAGCCATTTCTTTTGGAGCTAAGTCAGTGGCCTGTCACTAAGTAGTGCTCCCAGTCTTAATGACAAAGGCATTCTACTTCACCCAGTCATGATGGTTGTCAAATCTCATCAACTTGTATTGGAATAAGAAAAGCACACACAACACATACACATTGTAGCAGTAAACCACTCCATGTCCCCCGTGAAATAAACAATTCTGTGGTCTGTGTGAAGTGGTTGAAGCTGAACCACTGGAACCTGCTGAACCGGCATCTCCAGTGGACGTCATTCTCCAGAACCGGCAGAACTTTGAGAAGAAGATGAAAGGGAAGAAAGAAAAGCCGTAAGTATTTGAGCCATTCAGCCCAGCTGTTTGCTATAAATTCTCTTACAATAGCTCACAATTTGATTCAACCAGAAGAAGCTATAATATATACTGCTTATCCCTAGTACAATTTATTGTACTTACAGTAAAAGCAGTCGCCTACTTCTACCTACCATGATTATCATGGCCTGTACCACATGTACCAGGGATAAGCAAAAAAACATAATATATAATATGCTTCGAGAATATTGCTCTGTAACTAGGTGTTGTCAGAGAGGTAGTTCTACTGTATTTAGCAACTCTCCAGTAAGAGGACACCTCTCCCTAAAGGACACTCTGTAACTAGGTGTTGTCAGAGAGGTAGTTTTACTGTAGTAACTCTCCAGTAAGAGGACACCTCTCCCTAAAGGAGACTTTGGCTCTGTAACTAGGTGTTGTCCTTTACAGAGAGGTAGTTCTACTGTATTTAGCAACTCTCCAGTAAGACGACACCTCTCCCTAAAGGACACTCTGTAACTAGGTGTTGTCAGAGAGGTAATTCTACTGTAGTAACTCTCCAGTTTGAGGACACCTCTCCCTAAAGGAGACTTTGGCTCTGTAACTAGGTGTTGTCCTTTACAAAGAGGTAGTTCTACTGTATTTAGCAACTCTCCAGTAAGACGACACCTCTCCCTAAAGGATACTCTGTAACTAGGTGTTGTCAGAGAGGTAGTTCTACTGTATTTAGCAACCCTCCAGTAATAGGACACCTCTCCCTAAAGGATACTCTGTAACTAGGTGTTGTCAGAGAGGTAGTTCTATTGTAGTAACTCTCCAGTAAGAGGACACCTCTCCCTAAAGGACACTCTGTAACTAGGTGTTGCAGAGAGTTAGTTTTACTGTAATTAGCAACTCTCCAGTAAGAGGACATCTCTCCCTAAAGAACACTTTGGCTCTGTAACTAGGTGTTGTCAGAGAGGTAGTTCTACTGTAGTAACTCTCCAGTAAGAGGACATCTCTTCCTAAAGGACACTCTGTAACTAGGTGTTGTCAGAGAGGTAGTTCTACTGTATTTAGCAAATCTCCAGTAAGAGGACATCTCTTCCTAAAGGACACTCTGTAACTAGGTGTTGTCAGAGTTCTACTGTAGCAACTCTCCAGTAAGAGGACATCTCTTCCTAAAGGATAATCTGTAACTAGGTGTTGTCAGAGAGGTAGTTCTACTCTATCAAAATGTAAAAATTCCACTCTATTCTCACTGCACCACCAATTTCCACACATGTGTTTCATAGGAAACAGTAACGGACTGTGCAGGAACAAGGTCCCGACCTCACCGAAGGACAAATCCAAGAAACCAAGAGTCTGGGAGAACAGTGGAGGGAAGAAGAACCTACAGACTCTGGACTACAGCAAGTCCGAGGGGACAGACTCCCAGATGAGCTCTCCCATTCAGGTAGTGTGTGGTGGCCATCTTGGTTTCTCTCGAGTCTAACTCTCTTGTCTTCCAGTACCAACATCACATCACGTCAATGGAGGAGATACCAGAGATGGAATATTCTTCTGAATCCTCAGAGGAAAGTGAAGATGAAGAAGTTGTCAACAAAAACAAGTAAAAGTTCAAGTTACCATTTTCTCTATATTGATATTGTGGCAAGGGTATTAATTTAGTGATGGTTGTTAGATATTCTTCTTTCTTATCTCCACTCAATCATATTAAGGCATCAAGCTTGTAAAGCTTTTTGATGGTGTCTGTGCCGGGGAAGAGTAGAGCTCATCAATGGATGAGTCAGTACAGTCAATAATGTGTTTTGGGGTTGTAGGTTGACACTTAGTACATAGTACCTTGTAACCATTCTGTCATTGTCTGTAGATGACCAGACTTAAGTCTGTAGAGCTTGTTGATGGTGTCTGCTGGGGAAGAGTAGAGCTCATCAATGGATGAGTCAATACAGTCAATAATGTGGTTTGGGGTTGTAGGTTGACACTTAGTACATTGAACCTTTTAACCATTCTGTCATTGTCTGTAGATGACCAGACTTAAGTCTGGAAATCAAAGATTGTTGTTCTCTTGGGAGGATAGAACCGTTGTTAGATGATGGCTTGCTTTGACATCAATGTTTTCTACCTATTGGTTGCCTCTAATCTCAGATACCACAGGATATAAACCTTTATTTAGACAATTCAACCTAACTTTAGCACACATACTATATACAGTTAAACCTGTCTATAGTGCCCCCTCTTGGGACTCACCAAAATAGGGTGTTATAGAGAGGGGCTGCTATAGACAGGTCACTTTTAATGTAAAAGGTTTACATTTTAATGCTTAAAATTGGGTGCGATAGAGAGGAAGGCGCTATTTAGAGGGGGCGTTATAGACAGGTTTAACTGTATAATTTTTTGAAAATAGAGCAATCCATAAATAAATCTTTAATTAAAAAGACATATATTGGATCAAAATATCATTTATTTTTCCAATATTTCAGTAGGCTGAACACCAACTTTTATCAAGGTATTATAACATATTTAATGTGTATAAAATGGAAGGATTTAAAAGCACGAATGTTTCATTTATACATAATACAAACTTTTACTGTCCTTACTGCGATGATAAAATATAGGGAGGGTTTGGCTCATCAGTGGTTAACCCTCCCAGCAGTTTCACCAATTTAATCTACCAGACCACTTCTCAGAGCTCTAATACTGTATTGGATCATTCTGTTTATATATGCTACACTCAACGGTGAAATCTTAGAAATGGTATTTAAGTAAACTATGGACATAAGCTTTTAGAACAGTAGAATTACATTTAAATATTTGTATCAAGCAATGCTCTTCCGTAAACAATAAGGACAAGTTAGGAATAAATTAACACAAAGCAATACCACGCCATCTATACATATAAAATGAAAGGATTTGAAAGCACGAATGTTTCTTTTATACATAATACAAAATATATACACATAAATATGTTATAACACCTTGATAAAGGTTGACGTTCAGCCAAATGAAATATTGGTAAAATAAATGATATTGCCACGTGGAAAATTGGGAAGACAAAAACTTCAGGAGGAGACAAGATTTATTTCAGGCAAGGACAAACTATGAAAGGTAAACAAAAGATAAGCAACAAGGGGAATTTACAGAGTAGCAAATATAAATATGAAAATGACCACTCTGTTAATAAAAATAATAAAATTAATAAATACTTGGTTACATAGCTTCTTCCCTATGGGAGCTGTGACCCACAGCTAGAAATTATTGTAGATACTGACATGGATCTGATGTGCTTCTGCCAAGGATTCCATCGAAGTCTTGGAACTTTGTCCCTAGTACCTTTGCGTCCTTTTTCTGGCGGCGTGAAGAGCGGCTTTGTCGTTGTATCGTCTATAGGGACATCGTCATCTTCGAGGGAAGTCTTGGCTTTAGCACGGCGGTGGAATCCTGATGTCAGTCTCCAAAAATGTAGATCACAGCACCCATGGCTTCAAGGTCTTCTCGGCGATCTTCAGTTTGTCTTCCCTAACTTACCCAGCATCTCCACCAAAATGCCACATGGAAAATTAGGGAAGACAAAAACTTCAGGAGGAAACAAGATTTATTTCAGGCAAGGACAAACTATGAAAGGTAAACAAAAGATAAGCAACGAGGGGAATTTACAGTGTAGCAAAATATAAATATGAAAATGACCATTCTGTTAAAAAAAAAAATAAAATGAATAAATACTTTGTTACAATATTTTGATCCAATATATGTCTTTTTAATTAAATACTTTATATCTTATATTTACTTAACCTCTCTTTTGTCAAATGCCAAATATACATATTAAACAACACTAACAAGATTTAGAACAGGCCATCTCAAGTCATTGAAGATAGAAAATAACAACAAAATCTACCCCACTTGCCCAAAATGTAGCTTGGCACCTGCAGCTCCAGAACATATTACATTAGATGTACTAAACAGAACCTTTGGGAGAGGCTGCTGCTTATCATAAAATAGCTCGAGAAGCACAGACTCATGGAATTGGTGTAATCTTTACTCAAGGGGATAAGAAACAACAACAACAATAGTGCTACTGTGCCTAGAGATCTGTCTTTGTTCTTATGTTCTGGAACATGTTGTCCTAACTGAGGGCTGTACAGGGATGCCTCCCAACAGAAGAGCAGCGGCGGAGGAATGTTTGGAGTGTTCCGTAGCTTGGTCGGCTCCAAGACCATCTCGGAGAAAGACATGGAACCTGTGCTGGCTAAACTCAAAGATCACATGATCAGTAAGATGTATTATTTTTATTAATCAACCAGACGCGATATTGAAATATTTACGCCAATTACAGAGGAAACAAAACAACAAACAAATTAGAACTTAGAATTAAACATTTACAAATTTACATGTATTATTCGACAGAGTTCATAAAATTTATATAGACAAAGTGGTTGATGTTCTTCTTCTTTCTTATCTCCACTCAATCATATTAGAGTATCAAGCTTGTAGTGAGTGACAACCATCATGACTGGGTGAAGTAGAATGTCATTAAGACTGGGAGCACTACTCAGTGGCAGGCCACTGACTTAGCTCCAAAAAAATGTCCGCCTCTGACATGAGGAACAGACACCATGTACACAGCCGCTCCTAACATGGAGTACAAACACTGCTCATCCTGTATCCCTGGAGACCTTACAGGGTACTATCAGCATGGCCAGCTGAGCCCAGGTTGTTTAGTGAGCTTGTTACTGCTCCCTCTCCACCTTTTTCAACCGGGCTTGGGACTGGCAAAGGCGGAGTTGTGGCAGATGTAAGAAAGTTAAATCATTTAGATCAGAGAACAATCGATGTCTCACTTCTGTAAAGTTCGGACAGTCGTAGATAAGGTGAAGAACAGTTTGTGTTCAGTTGATTAAGTATTATAGAATTATTTTTCTACAATGTCCAATGAATATAATTGAGTTTGACGATGTACTCGGTGTGTTCAGTGAAGAACGTAGCGGCAGACATTGCTGAGAAGCTCTGTCACTCAATCTCCGCCAAGCTGGAAGGCCGAGTGCTTGGCACATTCTCCGGAGTGTCCTCCCTCGTCAAGAATACCCTCAACGATGCTCTGCTCCAGATACTGTCTCCCAAGAAGAGGATGGATATCCTGCGAGATGTTCTCAATGCCAAGGAACATGGCCGCCCTTATGCCATTGTCTTTTGTGGGGTCAATGGAGTAGGCAAGTCTACCAACCTGGCTAAGGTAAACCTCCATTTAATCTAAAAGAAACTAAAGATACTGGCACCTGCAGCTACAGAACACATTGTATTAGATGTACTATACAGGACCTTTGTTGTTGTTGTTTCTTATCCCCATGTGTAAATATTACACCAATTCCATGAGTCCATGCTCCTCCAGCTGTTTATAGACAGTGTTGTTGTTGTTTCTTATCCCCTTGTGTAAAGATTACACCAATTCCATGAGTCCATGCTCCTCCAGCTGTTTATAGACAGTGTTGTTGTTTCTTATCCCCTTGTGTAAAGATTACAGGAATTCCATGAGTCCATGCTCCTCCAGCTGTTTATAGACAGTGTTGTTGTTGTTTCTTATCCCCTTGTGTAAAGATTACACCAATTCCATGAGTCCATGCTCCTCCAGCTGTTTATAGACAGTGTTGTTGTTTCTTATCCCCTTGTGTAAAGATTACACCAATTCCATGAGTCCATGCTCCTCCAGCTGTTTATAGACAGTGTTGTTGTTGTTTCTTATCCCTTTGTGTATAGATTACACCAATTCCATGAGTCCATGCTCCTCCAGCTGTTTATAGACAGTGTTGTTGTTGTTTCTTATCCCCTTGTGTAAAGATTACACCAATTCCATGAGTTCATGCTCCTAGAGTTGTTTTATGATAAGCAATGACCTCTACCAGAGGTCCTGGTTCATGTAATCTTTACACAAGGGATAAGAAGCAACAACACAACAAATTGATAGAAGAATAATAATATTTATGTTACTGATACCAGCCTCCGATGACCTTGTATACACTTTCAATCAGCGAATTTTGGAAGCAATGTCATCTGCAAAAATAACATACTCAATTAAGGGCGGCCCCAGGAAATCTAAGCCGTGGTTCGATAACGACTGCTATGATATGAAAAAACTGGCAAAAGAAAGTCTGAAGAAATATCGTAAAACAAATAGATTGGAAGACAGGGAATGTTATGCTTCTTCCAGAAAGAAATATCTCACTTTATTGGATCTAAAAAGGAAAGGCTTTGATAATGAAAAACAGGAAATACTCAGAAATGCTAAAGACTCAAAGACCTTCTGGAAAACTATTGCGCTCTACAAAAGCACATCTATAATCCAAGGAGAAATAGCTATACAGGACTGGCTGAACTTTTACCGCGAACTAATGACTACAGAGAAAAATTTGAGAATTTGTAATTTACATAATGTGATTTCTCAGAACGATCCTATATTGGACTCAGAGATAACCAATGCAAACATATACAAGGAGATAGCTGGTTTGAAGAGTAACAAGGCATGCGGGCCCGATGGCATCCCCAATGAAGTATTAAAAATACTCCCTGATTCGTACATACTGCTGTTGAAACAACTCTACAATAGTGTTATGACGACTGGAAAATACCCAGCAATTTTGGACTAATTCCACTATACACCCAATCTTTAAAAATGGTTATAAGAACAGCCCCTCCAACTACCGAGGTATTGCACTGATTAGCAATGTATCAAAGCTTTTCACATCAATCCTAAGATCACGACTGGAGGAATGGGTCGAGGGAAGAAGGGTTATACCGGAAAACCAAGCGGGATTTAGAAAAGGAAGATCATGTATTGACCACATATTTACACTAACTACTTTAATTCAACTATCATTAAGAAAAAAGAGGGGAAAACTATATGTCTTTTTTGTCGATCTAAGGAAGGCATTTGATACTGTACCTCACTCAATACTTTGGAAAAAACTTTACAACCTAGGCATAAGTTACCAATTCATAAGTACGATCAGAAGTTACTACGAACAAGCAACTATAACTATCAGATGGAAGGGATCATTTACGGAAAGTATTAAGATAAACTCGGGAGTCCTCCAGGGAGAACCACTTTCCCCACTGCTATTTATATTATTTATCACGGACTTAATCGAAATTTATAATAACTCAGACCTGCCGAGTGTAAATTTGCCAGAATTTGGAGATATCCATTTATTGCTGTACGCCGACGACATAGCAATTATAGGTGAGTCCAGGATGAACCTCCAAAAGAAGATCAAAATACTGAAAGAATATCTCGATGAGAACTTAATGACACTAAATGAGTCCAAGTCAAAGATTATGGTGTTCCGTAATGGAGGTAAACCCTCAAATAAGGATAGATGGTTCTGGAATGATAAACCCATAACAATAACTTCAAGATATACATACTTGGGATTCCCTCTGACACCAACAATAACAACTACTCACCCTGCAAATTACTTTAAAGGAAAAGCACTTACAGCAATTAACGCCACACACCCAATATTAATAAAATCAAAAGCAAAGTCAATAAATTTATCAATCAAACTCTTTGATACAATAGTGAGAGCTGTCCTGATGTATGCCGCTCCATTGTGGGCAACAGAGCATAAAGACTTACTGGACAGTATACAAGACATATTTATCCGTAGGTTCCTGAATCTGCCCAGATACACTCCAGGCTACATAATCAGATTAGAAACCGGTCGTATCTCATTGAGTGTAACAGCTTTAAAATTAACCCTGAAGTATTGGCTGCGGGTGTTGAATATGAGCAGTGACAGATTGCCGCGTATATGTTTTAATAGAACACGGGAACTGTCTAATGCTTCGGGCACACCCATCGGTTTCATTAAAAAGTCACCAATCTGCCTAACAATAATGGATCCCCTGCACTTGTTTCCTGTGATGATCCTGAAACGCTGAGGAGCGCGATTACAGGGCTCTTAAGAACAGCGGCAGACCGATCTATACAAAATGACCTTACAAGAATGGATAAATCTAAGCTATACTCCACTACAAAGACATTCACATATCTTTCATGACGGAGGGATACCTTTTAGGGGATTTTCCTTTCCCGGTTGTAAGACTACTCGCACAAGTTAGAATACTTTCAAGTTTTTTTAGAGAAAACCACACCAAGAAGCTCTGCGGTGAAGACCCGATTTGTACCTTCTGTAATTCAAAACTAAAAAATGAAATCACTCACTATATTTTTGATTGCTCTGCTCTGAAAGAAGAAAGAAGAACCCTTATGCTCAAAACTGGGCAACTCTGTGCTTCACTTCCATCATTAATTGACAATATGACCCACAATAAGTATATTGCTACGGCGTTTTATGGTTTCCACAAGTCCATATCTCAGAAGAAGGCCAAGTGACACTCACTCCTCACTTTCTTACTGCTACTCTTTTTTTGTTGTTTTGCTTGCTTCCCTCTTTCTCTTTTTTGTTTTTTTTTCTTTTTCTTCTGTATATATCGTATTTCCTTTGTCTCACTGCTTTGTTCTTATGCATACCTCTGGTGAATCCTGTATAGGGTCAGTGACCCTAAATAAAGGCTTTTTGTTGTTGTATTTATGTTACTGCAAGTTAGGAAGACCAAATTATTACCTTGTAGGTCTAATCTCCAATCTACAAATGTTTATTATTAATCTCCAAGTGGAGATATTCCCACAGTAAACCTGCCATTACAAGTTACTCTGTGTTTATACAAGTTACCCCGTGTGACCAGATTGCCTTCTGGCTCACCTCCAACAAGCTTCGCGTGCTCATCGCCGCCTGCGACACGTTCCGTGCCGGCGCCGTGGAACAACTCCGCAGCCACCGCAACAACCTCAACAATCACAACCAGGGGGAATACTGCCGTACTGTGGAACTCTTTGAGAAAGGCTACGGCAAGGATCCTGCGGGTATTGCCATGGAAGCTATCAACTACGGTGAGTTTCTTATGTCCTAAGTTACACCCACGTGGCCATGATTATCATGGTGGTATATGTAATATATTAGTTTAATATAGATGGAAATTTTCCCTGGAGGAAATTGATCTAAAGAGACAAAGATCGCCTCTCCTGTCAAAATAGAAGTCAAAACTAGACACCATATATTGACCGTCGCCGCAAACTAGCGGCCTCAGGTCGGTGACAAAGCCACAACACCAGCACGGTCTCTATTCAGACACTTTTTCAGTTTACCAAAGCTTGTGTTGTGGCTTTGTCACCGACCTGAGGCCGCTAGTTTGCGGCGACGGTCAATAGATGGTATCTAGTTTTGACGTCTATTTTGACGGGAGAGGTGACCTTTGTCTCATTAGTTTAATATTTGTTTTTATTCAATTGTTTTTGTAGAGTTTATGATGGTAATTGTGTGTGTATGTATGTTACAAACTATGTAAATTTAAGATGATTTTTTAAAATTAAAAGTGCAGTCGTTAAGAATATAATTTTAAAAAAAGAAAATTAATCTCAAGAAGTTTATTTTGTGAACTCTTGAGCAAAAGAATACATTAAATTTAGAGTAAATATAGAATTTAGCAATTAATCCTATATTACAATTTACATATTTATAAAAATTATATCTAACTTAACCTAACCTATACTCTAAAAAACAAAAACAATTCATTTTTATATTTAAGGTGGCGCCATCTGGTGGCCAAAGAATAACAGAGTTATTTTAGAAAGATGATCAAAATAAAATAATATTTACAAAGATTTATATTTATGACATTTCTATAAATTTTTAAAAATTATATAACATGTATATATATATTAGAAACAAAGAAGACATATCCTGACCAGGAGCACATGTGATTTTTAGAAGGCAGAGCGCCATCTGGTGGAACAAAAATCAACTAAACATTGATTTAACCTGTTCCATGATATTTGGCCAACCCAATTTCTTGATAAATCAAGAAAAGCCATCCACGAACGTGTTTCGCACTGTTGGTGCTCATCAGCGTGGAGCAGGCTGTACCACTGCGATCAAAAATATCTTTGGTCCCAGAGGCTTCTTGAGAAACACAGAAATGGGTATTTAAGGTCAAAGTTTGGTAAATACGCTTAACATATGAAATAATAATAGAAAAAAAAATTATTATTATTATTATTTTTTTGCTTATCCCTAGTACACGTGGTACAGGCCATGATAATCATGGTGGGTAGTTAGCGACTGCTTTTACTGTAAGCGCACCACATGTCTACACATGTGAAAAGCAGTTCGACTTTGCACTTACAAATGCCAGAGCCCCGTTTGGTTACTTGCACTCGCTGGTGGGG
Organism: Cordylochernes scorpioides; assembly: GCA_030710605.1. NCBI lineage: Eukaryota > Metazoa > Arthropoda > Arachnida > Pseudoscorpiones > Chernetidae > Cordylochernes > Cordylochernes scorpioides. The sequence goes on along the minus strand of CP092865.1, from coordinate 103,608,126 downwards.
TTGGACTTTTGCAAGAATCTGGGGCCATTGGAGCATTTTTTTTTTTAAAACAGAAAAAGTGTCCAATGCGGGAATCGAACCCGGGTCCTAGTGGTCTAAAACCAAACGGTTTAACCAGCCTTCCACCGACCCCCAAAAAAAATTATAAAAAGGTCAGGTGCATATCCTGATTTTAGATATCAGGGAACAGGCTAAATCAATGTTTAATTGATTTCTGCTCCAACAGATGGTGATCTACATGTGCTCCTGGTCAGGATATGCTTTCTTTGTTTTTAATATCAACACCTGGAGCATGTGTTAGGTGGTGGATAGGGGAACAACCTCCAGATAAGAACCAGCTGTGAAATAACTCTGACCAACAGTAGCATTGTTAGAAAGAGGAGAAAATCCTGAGTTCAACTGTTGATAGACCACAGTCCAGTTGTGGTAATTGAAAGTTGATGTCTACACACTATTTATTTGGTCTTATTACCTTGTGTTATATTGCAATAAATACTTCAAGGTGATGCCAAGACAGCCAAATATAAAGTAGAACAAACTCTCTCCCTCAGCAGAGCTGACTGCTACAGTCCCCAGGTGGACAACCTCCAGATAAGGCCAGCTGTGAAATAACTCTGACCCAGCATTGTTAGAAAGAGGAGAAAATCCAGAGTTCAACTGTTGACAGTCCAGGGATGTTGGCAGCAAAGTCTTCCATGTTAGGACATCCTCAAATTACAGTCAGACTTTCACCAGAGTGGATCATGTGATCAATGAAAGCTACACTCCTACACCCCATTCCATGAGATCATGGAATTGGTGTAATCTTTACACAAGGGGATAAGAAACAACAAGCCCTCAACAGAGCTGACTGCTACAGTCCTCAGGTGAACAACCTCCAGATAAGGCCAGCTGTGAAATAACTCTGACCCAGCATTGCTAGAAAGAGGAGAATTTAAAAATCCTGAGTTCAACTGTTGATAGACCTCAGTCCAGGGTCTCTTTCCAGGGATACGGAGGTCTGTACTCATGTTAGAGTAGGCAGCAAAGGCTTCCATGTTAAGAACAGACTCAAATTACAGATGCCTTCTCTCCCTGACTAATGTTTCTTCTTCTATCGCCAATAGTGAGATTGTCTTAATGCTTCTTTAATGTTTGCAGCTCGTGATTCCAAGTTCGACGTTGTCCTCATCGACACAGCTGGAAGAATGCAAGATAACGAGCCGCTGATGCGTGCTCTGGCTAAGGTACGTATGACTGTTATATTTGCATATTATAATACAATATAATTCAGCTTATAATTGTAGAACGACATTTGAAAATTATCCCGCATGTGTTTCTTTTCAACGAAAAACCGAAATTTATTTTAAGGAGAAATAACGATTATTTCTAACCTTAGGGATGGAGTATGAAAGGATGAATTGTGAAGAGTAATGATAAACGGAAAAATAAAGTGTCCAGGGATGGGAATCGAACCCACAGTGTTCCGCTTACCGGGCAGATGCTATTATTTTTAAATGTCGTCTTACAGTAGCTTAGTGGACATGGTATCTGCCCGGTAAGCGGAACACTGTGGGTTCGATTCCCATCCCTGGACACTTTTATTTTTCTGTTTATCATTACTCTTCACAATTCATCCTTTCATACTTCATCCCTAAGGTTAGAAATAATTGTTATTTCTCCTTGTGATGTTCCTTCGATTAAATATATAAATATGCTTCACCAAATTAAGAAACAAATTTTAATTATATATCTTTCTAATGTCAAATATACACTTTTGAATATATTCATAACAACAACAACAATTATTACAGTGCTGCCAATTCCAAACATTCAAAAATAAATTAATAAATAAACAGAGTATTTTATGATATTATTATAAGGTATATTACACTCCTGGGGGGTTGGTGGAAGGCTGGTTAAACTGTTTGGTTTTCGACCACTACGATCCGGGTTCAATTCCCACATTGGGCACTTTTTTCTGATAAAAAAAAAAAAAAATGCTCCAATGGCCCCCCCATTCTTGCAAAAGTCCAACCCCACCAGCGAGTGCAAGTAACCAAACAGGGCTCTGGCACATTTGTAAGTGCAAAGTCAAACTGCTTTTCACATGTGTAGACATGTGGTGTACTTACAGTAAAAGCAGTCGTTAACTAACAACCAATATTATAATGGCCTGTACCATGTGTAGACATGTGGTGTACTTACAGTAAAAGTAGTCTCTAACTACCCACCATGATTATCATGGCCTGTACCATGTGTAGACATGTGGTGTACTTACAGTAAAAGCAGTCGCTAACTACCCACCAGGATTATCATGGCCTGTACCATGTGTAGACATGTGGTGTACTTACAGTAAAAGCAGTCGCTAACTACCCACCATGATTATCATGGCCTGTACCATGTGTAGACATGTGGTGTACTTACAGTAAAAGCAGTCGTTAACTACCCACCATGATTACCATGGCCTGTACTACATGTACTAGGGATAAGCAAAAAAAACCACATGCAGGATAATTTTTAAATGTTATTCTATATTTGCATATTGTCGATATATTCTGATAATGGGGTATTGCAGCTGATCAAGGTGAACCAACCAGATCTAGTGCTATTTGTCGGTGAAGCTCTAGTCGGTAACGAAGCCGTCGATCAACTCACCAAATTCAACCAAGCTCTCGCTGATTTCTCCTCAAAGGATAATCCACATCTCATTGACGGCATTGTTCTCACCAAGTTCGATACCATCGACGATAAGGTAAGATTTGATTGGCCACAACTAACACTCAATCTAACACCTCATTGGCTTAGGTGGGGGCCGCCATTTCCATGACCTACATCACTGGACAACCAATCATCTTCATCGGTACCGGACAAACCTACTCCGATTTGAAGAAACTTGAACCAAGACTGGTTGTTCGAGCCCTTATGAAGTGAAAAAAAAAACATTCCCTTTTTACATATTACCTCCACTTTTATTATTAAAAAAAGAGAGATGATTTTTTAATTATTTTTTTAAAAATTTGGGTTTTTTTTCTTTCTTTCTCCATCTTCTTTATTTAATACTTTTCTTTTTTTTTCCCTCTTTTTATTTATATTCTTCAATATTTTGTAAATTTAAAAACTAACTTTTTCTTGTTGTTTGTCTTTAATTTTAATAATTTGAGTGAATTAATTTAAGTGTTTACTCATTTTTTTCCTTTCTTTTTCCCTGCGCTGTTATTAACAGAGTTGTTCAAGATGGAATCTCTGTATTTATTCAAAGTATGTTATAAATCAATCGTTCTGCTAACAATTAATCTTTTCTTCTTTTAATTCTTTTCCAGTTCCTTAAAATGTGTGTTTGTTGTTCCTTTTATTTTTTCTTCTTGAAAAGTTGAAGGGAACACCTAACAAACAAAAAAGTTTAAAAACAAAGGTTTTTTTTGTTTTTTTTTTTAAATATTTTATTATTTATGTTTATGAAAAAAAAAAGAATCTATTTATTAAAAAAAATCTATTGTTTAAATAAAATTATATATATATTACTTTCCAATAAAAATTGCAGTATATAAAAAAAAAATATATATATATTAGTGATGTAAAAAAAAAAAAAAGAATTCCAAAATTATGAATTGTTAACTTATATTAGAAATGGTAGTTCCTCCCTTCTCTCTGCGATTTATTCTTGATATATTAAATGGTAAGAAAAGATTTTTGTACATTGTTATCATTATATATCATGAGTGGGTTTCAGAATGTTTATGATTGGAACTTTTAATATTCCTTGTTGTAAGGCTTCACCTTCACCTTTCCACTCCCCAAGGTCAAACTAGGTCAGATACACCTTGTCTCCTCTCAAGGTCAAATTAGTTCAGATACACCTTGCCACCCCTCAAGGTCAAATTAGTTCAGATACACCTTGTCTCCTTTCAAGGTCAAACTAGTTCAGCTTTACCTTGCTACCCCTCAAGGTCAAATTAGGTCAGATACACCTTGCCACCCCCCCAAGGTCAAATTAGTTCAGATACACCTTTTTTCCTCTCAAGGTCAAACTAGGTCAGATACACCTTGCCACCTCCCAAGGTCAAACTAGGTCAGATACACCTTGTCTCCTCTCAAGGTCAAATTAGTTCAGATACACCTTGCCACCCCTCAAGGTCAAATTAGTTCAGATACACCTTGTCTCCTATCAAGGTCAAACTAGTTCAGCTTCACCTTGCTACCCCTCAAGGTCAAATTAGGTCAGATACACCTTGCCACCCCCCAAGGTCAAATTAGGTCAGATACACCTTTTTTCCTCTCAAGGTCAAACTAGGTCAGATACACCTTGCCATCTCCCAAGGTCAAACTAGGTCAGATACACCTTGCCACCCCTCAAGGTCAAACTAGTTAAGGCACACCTCAAGGTCAAATTAGTTCAGATGCACCTTGTCTCCTCTCAAGGTCAAATTATTATAGTTGCCACCTTCAAGATCAAGCTAGTTTCCTAGGTTTAATATATTCTTCTTTCTTATCTCCACTCAATCATATTAGGGTATCAAGTTGTGACCCTTGATGGTGTCTGTTTGACAACCATCATGACTGGGTGAAGTAGAATGCCTTTGTCATTAAGACTGGGAGCACTACTCAGTAGCAGACCACTGACTTAGCTCCAAAAGAAATGGCCGCCTCTGAAATGAGGAACAGATGCCATGTACAGCCGCTCCTAACATGGAGTACAAACACTGCTCATCCTGTATCCCTGGAGACCTTACAGGGTACTATCAGCATGGCCAGCTGAGCCCAGGTTGTTTAGAAAGCTTGTTACTGCTCCCCCTCCTTTTTTTATCCGGGCTTGGGACTTGCAAAGGCGGAGTTTAGGTTTAATATAAAGGTAATTGGAGCCCAATGTGATAAGAAAAAGGTTGGTTCCATGTTAGGCAGATATTTTTTATACCTTAACATTCCTTATACCCCCTTTTTGTAAACAAAACTTATAAAATATTGTTGTTTGCAGATATATAATTTTCTTATAAACATATAACATACAGTAGAACAACCTCTATGAGAGGTCACTCCCACTAGACACCTCTACAAAGGACAGTTTCATTTGCAAAATTACCATTTTTACTATTTAGTAACTCTCCAGTAAAAGAACATCTCTCCCTAAAGGAGACTTTGGCTCTATAACTAGGTGTTGTCCTTTACAGAGAGGTAGTTCTACTGTATTTAGCAACTCTCCAGTAAGAGGACACCTCTCCCTAAAGTACACTCTGTAACTAGGTGTTGTCCTTTACAGAGAGGTAGTTCTACTGTATTTAGCAACTCTCCAGTAAGAGGACACCTCTCCCTAAAGTACACTCTGTAACTAGGTGTTGTCCTTTACAGAGAGGTAGTTCTACTGTATTTAGCAACTCTCCAGTAAGAGGACACCTCTCCCTAAAGTTCACTCTGTAACTAGGTGTTGTCCTTTACAGAGAGGTAGTTCTACTGTATTTAGCAACTCTCCAGTAAGAGGACACCTCTCCCTAAAGTACACTCTGTAACTAGGTGTTGTCCTTTACAGAGAGGTAGTTCTACTGTATTTAGCAACTCTCCAGTAAGAGGACACCTCTCCCTAAAGTACACTCTGTAACTAGGTGATGTCCTTTACAGAGAGGTAGTTCTACTGTATTTAGCAACTCTCCAGTAAGAGGACACCTCTCCCTAAAGTACACTCTGTAACTAGGTGTTGTCCTTTACAGAGAGGTAGTTCTACTGTATTTAGCAACTCTCCAGTAAGAGGACACCTCTCCCTAAAGTACACTCTGTAACTAGGTGTTGTCCTTTACAGAGAGGTAGTTCTACTGTATTTAGTAACTCTCCAGTAAGAGGACACCTCTCCCTAAAGTACACTCTGTAACTAGGTGATGTCCTTTACAGAGAGGTAGTTCTACTGTATTTAGCAACTCTCCAGTATGAGGACATCTCTCCCTAAAGGACACTTTGACTCCGTAACTAGCTGTTGTTCTTTACAGAGAAGTAGTTCTACTGTATTTAGCAACTCTCCAATAAGAGGACACCTCTCCCTAAAGTACCCTCTGTAACTAGGTGATGTCCATTACAGAGAGGTAGTTCTACTGTATTTAGCAACTCTCCAGTAAGAGGACACCTCTCCCTAAAGGACACTTTGGCTCTGAAACTAGGTGTTGTCCTTTACAGAGAGGTAGTTCTACTGTATTTAGCAACTCTCCAGTAAGAGGACACCTCTCCCTAAAGTACACTCTGTAACTAGGTGATGTCCTTTACAGAGAGGTAGTTCTACTGTATTTAGCAACTCTCCAGTAAGAGGACACCTCTCCCTAAAGGACACTTTGGCTCTGAAACTAGGTGTTGTCCTTTACAGAGAGGTAGTTCTACTGTATTTAGCAACTCTCCAGTAAGAGGACACCTCTCCCTAAAGGACACTTTGGCTCTGAAACTAGGTGTTGTCCTTTACAGAGAGGTAGTTCTACTGTATTTAGCAACTCTCCAGTAAGAGGACACCTCTCCCTAAAGGACACTTTGGCTCTGAAACTAGGTGTTGTCCTTTACAGAGAGGTAGTTCTACTGTATTTAGCAACTCTCCAGTAAGAGGACACCTCTCCCTAAAGTACACTCTGTAACTAGGTGTTGTCCTTTACAGAGAGGTAGTTCTACTGTATTTAGCAACTCTCCAGTAAGAGGACACCTCTCCCTAAAGTACACTCTGTAACTAGGTGATGTCCTTTACAGAGAGGTAGTTCTACTGTATTTAGCAACTCTCCAGTAAGAGGACACCTCTCCCTAAAGGACACTTTGGCTCTGAAACTAGGTGTTGTCCTTTACAGAGAGGTAGTTCTACTGTATTTAGCAACTCTCCAGTAAGAGGACACCTCTCCCTAAAGGACACTTTGGCTCTGAAACTAGGTGTTGTCCTTTACAGAGAGTTAGTTCTACTGTATATATGTAAATGGATATGGAAATCAACAGTCCAGAGGACAGTGGTGACAAGAAGACCACGTTCCTAGAAACAGACGTACTGACATGGCTCCAGTACTGCCCAGTATATCTCCTTTGATCTTTTCCTCCCAACTGTCTTTTACCATCCTTCTACTCTATTTTTTAGCTGGAGTGTTCCCCCAATCGGGGTCAAAGGTCAGACCTTTCCTGTTCCCAGTTGTCCTGTTGTGAAGTTATGGTGATGTAAACTGTCCTTTGTAAAGAGATGTCCTCTTACCAGAGAATTGCAAATTGGTAAAAAGGGTGATTTTGTGATGAAAAAATGTTCTTTTTAGAAAAGTGTCCTCTTACTAGAGTGTTTTTTTTTTTTAACTTATCCTTCTAGAGAGTTGTGAATTAGTAAAAAGTGTGATGAAAACTGTCCTTTATAGTGAGGTGTCCTCTTATCAGAAAGTTATTAATAAGTAAAAATAGTGATTTTTGTGTTGAAAACTTCCTTTTGTAGAGAGGTTTCCTCTTGCCAGAGAGGGTGCTATATAGTAAAAAGGGTGAATTTGGTGATGAAAACTGTCCTTTGTAGAGAGATGTCCTTTTACTGGAGAGTTGTGAATAAGTAAAAATGGTAATTTTTGTGGTCAAAACTGTCCTTTTTAGAGAGGTGTCCTCTTACCGGAGAGTTGTGAATTAGTAAAAAGGGTGAATTTGGTGAAATCTTCCCTTAATAGAGAGGTGTTCTCTTACTGGAGAGTTGTGAATTAGTAAAAAGGGTGAATTTGGTGAAATCTTCCCTTAATAGAGAGGTGTCCTCTTACTAGAGAATTGCGAATTAGTTAAAAGGGTGAATTTGGTGAAATCTTCCTTTAATAGAGAGGTGTCCTCTTACTGGAGAGTTGTAAATTAGTAAAAAGGGTAAATTTGATGAAATCTTCCCTTAATAGAGAGGTGTCCTCTTACTGAAGAGTTGCGAATTAGTAAAAAGGGTGAATTTGGTGAAATCTTCCCTTAATAGAGAGGTGTCCTCTTACTAGAGAGTTGTGAATTAGTAAAAAGGGTGAATTTGGTGAAATCTTCCTTTAATAGAGAGGTGTCCCTCTTACTAGAGAGTTGTGAATTAGTAAAAAGGGTGATTTTGGTGAAAACTTCCCTTTGTAGAGAGGTGTCCTCTTACTGGAGAATTGTGAATTTGTAAAAAGGGTGATTTTGGTGAAAACTTCCCTTAATATGATGGGTTCCCGGTTTGGATAGTTGAAAAGGGAGGATACACGATGTGTCTTATTAAAGTCTCCTTACTTAAGTATATATATATATATATATATAGCAATTTAGGCCAACAATCCCATGTATATAACCCGCAGCAAGACCTTAATGTTGTATAATAGCAGCACAGCTGTCAGTGATGCACTATCGGCATATGTCTTTACATCATCACATGTAATACAATTTGTGCAAACAGGATAAATAAAATAAATAAAAAAGAAAAGGGGGGAAAAAACTCTGTAATTGATTAAGAGTTGAGCTAAAGCAAGGATTGAGCATATAATATTGTCAGAACAATGGTCTAAAGATGGAAACAGCCGCGACACTATTATACAATTTCATCAGACAACCCACGAAATCGTTATTAAATTGGGCAATCTATAAAACACTGAAACACAGACACTCGCGGCAATGTATGTGGCCGGTAATTTATGGGAGACTTGATTATTAGTAACATTCCCTTCAAATAGGTAATAAACATACAACATTTCATTTAAACAGTGGGAATAGCACCATAAGGCAAATTATGTATGAAATAGGTAACAGAGGAAACAAGAAAATTTCTCTAGATATTTATTTAAATATCTTAAAATTTGGGAACATGTCTATACTGACGAGATATGCTATTTACATAGTAAAATTTAGATAGAGGTGACCTGAAGTTACTTTATAGCCCTTTAGGGCCCATGCGAAATCTAGGTTGGCTACTACACAAAAAGGGGGGGGAAGGCGCTAAGTCATAATGACAAATGGCTTACCTTTTCTCGAAAGTGCCCGCAAAGGTCTGATCTCCCGTCTGAAGACTGTCCTCTCACTGAGCGACTCCGATCGAATCCTGCCTTTTGGCAGAGAACCTTCTTTTATATCATCTCTCTCTCCATTTTCATTCGCCGAAAGAAACACCAATCAAAATGGCCAACGGCTCCAGTATCAATTTCATAGACGCCCCAGGCCTCATCAAAATAGAACATATAGTATTACCAAAACAAAAAAAAATCTAAAGAGAGAAACAACCCCGGCACTAGTGTAAGATTTCAGACGCCAGGCCTCTTCCATCAAAATAGAACATATAGTATTACCAAAACAAAAAATCTAAAGAGAGCAACAACTACGGCGATAGTGTAAAATTTCAGACGCCAGGCCCCTTCCCTCCACATGGATTGAAATACCATCCTCCCTTTTTCTCGGGACGATATATATATATCGCCCCCACTCCGTCTTAGCTATAAATCGACACAGGCCCCTTTTCACTTGAACTGTAATATAACGCTTTCCTTTCTCGGGAAGGATATTTGATAAGGTTCAGTCCTTTAGAGATCTTCCTTCTCCATTTTTTTTTTTTTTTTTCTGGTCACCTTTACCTAAACTTTTGGTGAGGGAATATATGTACATATGGAACAACAGCTTCCAGCGCGGATGTCCCTGGATGTCACTGGTGTTTCCTTCACCAGGCATCGGCACGGAAGTCTGGTGTCATCAATTGTCTGGGTTTCTGGGCAAAAAGATGGTCTGTAAGTCTATGTGGGAGGGGAAGCCATGTATCCATTTGATTTGATTATACATACGCCTTCTGTTGGGGTATGGTTACAAAAAAAAACGTGCCCCAACAATCCTCCCCCTGCCAAGTAATGGACAAATGCGTTTGTGCTATTCATTATTCATCTGCCTTTCATCAGTTACTATGAAAGCAGGCCCATTTCTAGCAAAATGCATTTTCCATTACTAGGTGAAGCCAGGTGTACCGAAACCTATAGGGAAGATAAGGCTAATCAAAATGATGGTATGCTATTCTAGATGTTTATTATTCCGAACATTAGTGGGCATTGTGCATCCTGGCAAAGGGGTTTTTATGTGTTATTATTCTGTCAGCACACTGTTATCAACATAGGTTATGGGGGACAGTCATATCATATGTATGGAAGTAAGCAAGGTCATCTGTCTTACCATTCATGGGTATATATACCACCCTTCCACTTTCTTCTTTGGCCTTGAGGAGTAGGCCCTCCTTGTGGTAAGTCCTCTCAACCCCATCCTTGCCTCTTGTGGTGCTGGATTCATTGCTACCTTCTTTCTGCTAACAATACAGTTAGAGCATTTCCCTATTACATATTATATATAAAAAATTGGGCGCCAAGAAGTCGTTTAGAAATAACTGACTAGTCCAACTCCTAAAACATGCCAGCATCTTTATTTAAGTACCAATCAAGACATTCGTGTGGTATGGTTATACATATACAATCAAAGGAAAGGATAATTATAGTTAGCTGAAAGAAATATCTTGGTATATAATGATTAGCCTATGACATGATGACTTTTGCTAAATAAAAAATTACAGAAAACAAATTATGTAAGTAATCATTAAATAAGGCACGAAATATGTAATGATAAAATGAATCCTTCCATGTTATATGATGAGTATAACATATATATTGAAGTAAAACATATCATGTAGATAGTGATTAAATATGTTAAGATATAAGTGATAAAAATCATCCCATGATAGATGACAAAAGAAAACTACTACAAGATTATATATGGTGACAAAATATATATAATTAAATATTTAATATAAATATTAATATCATGAATGTCAAAATAAAATTGTTGAAATGAATAGTATATGACTATAATATAATATATATGATATAAAAATAATAACATATTGAAAAAGAAAATGTAAACATAATATATATTTGTGCGCTGAAGGTTCAAGGTTTAGTATCTCAGTTAAGTTTCAATCTTATCCAGTCTGGAATCACGAGTTGGTCACTGGGTAATATTCGTCTATCCCGATCCTACTGGAGGGTGTGTTTTCTCTTATGTGTTAGATTCCTCTAATTACAATACTCTCTCAACCCAGATGGGAACGTCATTTAGAATCTTGGTCAAATGGAGCATAGCCCAGACCTCTATTAAACTACACAGTCCATTTAAATCTAGGGTGACAACCGTATGAAGAGAATTTTTCTGTTTTGGCAGAGCGACTAATCAATTTCTACTATTTTGTTTGTGACTCCGTTTACCTTGTCTCTGGGGTGTGTACAGTTCAGCTACCTCCCCCTTCCAAGAAATTCATATTACTTTCATCTACTAATATACCCTCTATTCATTGACCTGAATCCTACAAATCTACATCTTATAAATTTGAATTTTATCAATCTGAAATTTTGGTTCTTTTACAAATTCCTTCAGAATTCTACTCCCTGTATAACTGCTCTTAATTCTACTGTCCTCAATACAACACTTCTAAAACTTTGACTCATTGGCTCGTTCTGGCGTCTCGTTCGCGGTCCTTATAGTTAACTAATACTTTAAAATCTTATCCTATCATGAAACGAGTTTAAACTCGTTGAAGGTCCTAATAATTACTTATTTTGCCTCTCGAATCGGTCTTATACTCGAATTCATTCCAACAAAACGTATGGCAGGGCGAATCCTTTATTAGAAGAAACTTCCGCTAGCTATGGGGAATCAAACTGGTACCAAAAAAAATTCAATAGACGGAAACACTTCGTCTAGAATAACTGGGCAATCTCTGCCTACATGCCAATCTTACAGGACCTCCCGTCTAGAACACCCTCGCTCCAGCCACGCTAAAAGCGTCGAAACTACGGTGTCAGATCGGTTACCCAAGGTCGCGCCGTTATACCCCAGGCTATACGGCATGGCTAAAACAAATCCCCCATCCTGCATAAAATTCAATCTATACCTCTTCGTTCCCTCTAATGAGGGGAAGTTTGGTGGGGTTTCTGGTCTGATCATAACCTCCCACAACCTTCCAGTCTGAGAATCGAGATATGATCATTATCTACGACTCTTAAAATTCAAGTTGATATAAATAACAAAGAGTACTTGATTACCCTAGTAATAGAAATTAAAATTTTATACTCCCGAAGGGGAGACCTAACAAAATGGAGTGAATACCTTTCCTAACAATAGAGTTGTACAGCCCTGTGAGGCTATCGTTCCTAACAAATAAAGAAATCAAATTTAAACTTGAACCTATTGGTTCCCTATTCTATGCTAAAGTACCTTTGGTCTTTACAGTATAATTGTTTTAACCTTCTTATACATTCATTAAACCAATCCATTCATACACCCCCCCCCCATCATTCACGGTTTGCATACAAACTAAAGTTAAAAGCTGCTACACAAGCCAAAGTACTATAATTATCATCATTGATAGATCCTAATAATAACAAAATTTTCAGGACAAATGTGAAATCAAATAAAGTTTCTAATTAAAACAAGTGGGGACTAATGCCCTATTAACTTAAATTAATGCCTCATACAAACTCTATATATACTAATACTTTATACTTGATAAATGATTGTTAATAAAATGGTTAACAATTCTAAATAATCTGAAAGCTAACCTACCTAAAAAAATGTAATTTCAAAAACTGCCCTTGCTTTGACACTAAGTGACTATTCACGACAATTCTATAAAGACACACACAAATTACAATGGCGAATAAAGGACCATTAAACGTGACACCTCATAAAAGCGGAATTGAGTCACTCCCCTAGCCACCGTGGGTGAAGTCACTTTCTTCCTACTTCACCTTGCGTCTGTCCCCTTTGCAGTAGTCCGACCTCAACACTCTATTGAAAGATGGATTTATAGGGTTTACGATTCACTACCCAACACTAACATTCTCAAGTGCTTTCCGAGGATCGACTACGATCTGGGCCTACTTAACTTCTACCCCTGGCTTAGGGTCCCTATACTTCACAACTTTACTCTGAAAGATTGACCTTTCATGTCCTCATTAGAAACCTATTTCAAAGCTACTACCTGAAGGCCAGGGATTATAGGGTTTCTGAATTACCCAACACAAGCCATAGGATGCCTATTAGGTTCGTTGTTTTAGACATAGCCCCCCTCTAAGTTGTGATTTCCTACACCTTCCTTCACCTATTACTCCTGATAATAACTAAAATTTCAGATTTACACTAAATAGTTAATTCACAATGGTATCCATTATTCTCATTGGTCTTTGAAACTCGGGTTTTAACAAGAAATAGTTTGTATTAAAAAAAAAAAAATCCTAATGAAGTTCTACTTTAAAAAAAAAAGGTTTAAAAAAAAAAGGTTGAAATCTCTAAACTTCTCATTCTATCGAGCTGATTCTCCGTACACACTCCAAAATCCTAGTTAGAGGCGACAGTCTAAGCAGAATTTACACTGTGTGGGCCTTTTCACCCTTGTAGACCTGCGTAAAGTTAAACTGTTCACACTAACTCTGTCAACTTCCCCTCGTCTCATTACTTCTGAGTTCGCTCTGGTTGTATTGTTGGATAAAATTGTAACATAACAATAAAAAGAAACTAAAATTTTCCTAAATCATATCCTGACAGGTTGTACAAGCTCTTCAAAACGGTGTGTCATATTAAAACAAGGTTGTGAGACAACTCTTAATTATATACTATACTAAAAATGAGGCTGAGTCAATTCTACACTAGGAGAACACGAAAACCCAAGATGTCGTTCTTGCAGCGAGCATGGGGCCCTATCACAACCCCGAAGTACAAGGACAGACTGCCTAAGGTCTTGTGACCGACTAGTAAGCAGCGGGATGCCGTTTCTCGTGTTGAGGGAGCGATGTCAGTAGGACAGAGTTTCCTGGTATTCCCTCTTATCTGGCACGACCGGTCGGGGGTGAACAGTCGCGTCACGTGAAAGGAGGAAATATCTGAGTTCCCCCTCTTGCTCTAACTGTTGGGTCGATTTGGCTCATGTAAATAGTAACTCTTATACTATATCTAAATCTCTCATATAACTTATTAAATAAAACGGTGTAAAATGGTGTTCTATACAAGGATAAGGTTGTGACAATTTTCTCTAAATGACACACTAATATTAAAACAATAACGAGTTTACAAGGTGGGAAGAGGAGCTTCTTTTTATTAGCATGCACACAAGCCTTCGGACATATCGTCCTTCATCAGGTAAGGACGATATGTCCGAAGGCTTGTGTGCATGCTAATAAAAAGAAGCTCCTCTTCCCACCTTGTAAACTCGTTATTAACCTTCAGTGAAGAGCAGTTCTACTTAATATTAAAACAAATTGTGAAGATCTTTAAAGGTGGCAACAAACACTACAGTAAGGTTGTGAGACGGTATTCTGCACAAAGACAAGGTTGAGACAAATAACACACAAACCCTGAAACATGGTGTTAAAGCTCCTTTCAACACTTAGCACTAGAACACATGTTTAAAAAAAAACTGCAAACTGTTTAAAGTTCACCATAACACTAAGACATATTTGCTATTTAATATATAACCTAATATTGTAATTAATAAAGACCTATCTATATTAAATAGTGTATACTGTTGCCGAAACTTATGTAAATCAGCTTACACAAACCCCCAGTGCATAATATGTCTTATTTTAAAATAAATAGTTCTATCGAGGCGATATTGCGGTCGACAGCTACGCTTTATACATTAAATGTACTTTCTTCCATCAATCTATATCTACTATTTACAAAACCCTTTATCCAACTTTTTTCAATTCTTTCTCTTTCAACATCTTTCTGCATCTTTCTATCTCTTCCTCATCAACATTCAACGCTTTCTCACTCTTTCATCATCCTTCATCATCCTCAACGCCTTTCAACTTACTTCCATCGCATCTCTCTTCAACGCCTTCAACACATTTCATCTCTTATTCATCACCTTATAACACAGTTCAACGCCTTTTTCATCATATTTCATCGCCCTTTCATCACTTTCAACACCTCTTTCATCCCTCTGAAGTCTCTTCGAAACCCGTCATCGGGATCTGGATCCCGATCTATTATCACTCTTAATTTTGAACTACTCTATTCCAACAGCCTATGACCCTTAAGCTTTATAACTCCATATACACTCGGCGGGTAGTTACCTTGTTAAGAAAACCTATAATGTCATAGATCATTTAGAGAGAGAACATAACAAATTTGTGCGAATAGTTTGCTTCAACTATTGATTGTAAGCCTATAAACTCGTTCTCTTTAGGTTGGCTCGCTCATTAGTCTTCGATTTTTTTCATTCAATGGTCATATTGAGTCCACATGGGTGCTAAACGTAAACTGTATTAAAATGGTGTAGTTTTCTAGTTTTCGAATTATATGACAGTTAGAAAAAAAAATCCTGGAAATATCTCGTACTGGCTACTATTAAGAAAAAATTGAATGGGGTACAACTCCGTTCTTACAGGATACCTCATGGCTCATAGAATTGAATCGCTCATTTCTCACTAAAATATTCACACAGGTATGGAGGTCTCCAGTGGTTCTATAGCTATTGGTCAACTAAATTAATTGGTGGCAGAAATTGAAGTTAGTTTAAAGGCTCATGTGCTGTTTTGTCATGCGTCTTTATGTCATCTGCAAAGGAAAGTGTCGCCTCAAAGGACCTAATTCTGGGACTAACATCCGCTGCACATTTCAGGAAGGAGTGGTCGTCCATACAATAGCAAGATATCATTTTGCTGCCAATGTACAATGTTGAGCATTTTCCATGTCGTCATTTTGTCGATCCCCAATCTTCTAGGGTGTTTCTTTAAGCATTTCTTGATATCGTTTAATGCTTTATGCGATCCCGCCCGGCATTCAATAAGTATTATTTGATCGTACCATCTCCAGGAGACCATCCCATTGCGGCCGAACCATTTCCACCCAACTTATAACGCCGTCCATATCGCGTAATTGAAATTAATGTAAAACTCAAAGAATAAGACCTTAATCTCTTAATTCTTTACTAATTTCAGTTGGCTCAACATAAATCTTCTCAATTATTATCTTAGTACAGTGGCGTGACATGTCACACTTCTTCTAGTTCTTTCGCAAGCTCGATTAATCCCAGTGAAAGCCCGTCCAGGCGTCAATCCCGTGCTAACCCGTCATGCATGACTTCAAATTTGGAAATTATTAGACCTGAATATTTGCAGTGGCATCTGCTTCCACTGAAAGTATTTAAGACACAAGGCTGCCTCTTTAAATCACTGTCTTTACTCCCACATGCCTGTGTAAACTTTAACCATGACCTTATCAATTCTCAAAATTCTGCCTATCGAGTATCCTGAGAATCAATGTTCTTCTTGTCTACGGCGGATTAACACAATAATTGTTCCCTAGAGTTATCTGCGTCGAGTGGTCAGTCTGTACTACTAATTCTCCACTCTAACTCCAGGATTCCTTTATCTACTCAGGCTGTTCAAAAATTTTCAAGACAGTTGTTCAAATCCCCAATGATAATCTGCTAAATTTCGATAATTATTGGAATTCTCATTAAACAGAATAACTACACCTTTCTGACACAGAAATATCCAGCATCAAGATATAGCGCACCGTCCAATTTCATTATTTCAAGACGGTGTCAAATTACAACTGAAGGAACATACTAAACATATAACTGGTTTAAATTTCATGTAATCTCATCATGCCTTCTGCTGGCAAATGTATACTGCAGATTTAATACTATCAAGATGGTTTTATTTGTCCTCATCCAAAAAAAATGTTTCAGAAATAGAATCTTGGAAATCTCTACTTAAGGCAAAAAAAAAAATTGCACATTTATCAATTTAAGATAACCTTCCCTTGTCAGAGTGTATACAGCTGCCAAGCCAAATACGCAGGGGAGACAGGAAGGAGAGTCAGCAATAGAATATATGAACATAGACGCAACGTTATTAATCAAGACAATAGGTCTCTAATTTTCCAATACTGCAAAGGAACATGTCACACTTTCGCATTAGGAGAACCTAGAATACATTACAATAACATAAACAGCAAATATCAAAGGCTTATAATTGATTTTCTATTATTCAGAAAACACAATAGCATTAATAGAAAATAGCCCCATAGACGTTTTACTTTGATATCAGAAATCAATGATAATATTAAGGTTTTGCCACAAACAATGTGAATCGTAAAAGACAGCGGCGAGAGATGCGGTATACACCGCCTCAACATAACTTTCATTGCCTGATAAAATGCCAGTGAAACGGAAAGCATAAATTAAAATTCACGATTTATAATAGACTGTTAATCTCAGGATGCGTGGACTACTTCACCAATACTTAAAAATAGTATGGCTTTTCATTAGGTATATATTTCTAAAGTATAGGGGAAGAAACATATACTAAATTCGAGCCCCACGTTGGGCGCCATTGATGGGTTCCCGGTTTGGATAGTTGAAAAGGGAGGATACACGATGTGTTTTATTAAAGTCTCCTTACTTAAGTATATATATATATATATAGCAATTTAGGCCAACAATCCCATGTATATAACCCGCAGCAAGACCTTAATGTTGTATAATAGCAGCACAGCTGTCAGTGATGCACTATCGGCATATGTCTTTACATCATCACATGTAATACAATTTGTGCAAACAGGATAAATAAAATAAATAAAAAAGAAAAGGGGGGAAAAAACTCTGTAATTGATTAAGAGTTGAGCTAAAGCAAGGATTGAGCATATAATATTGTCAGAACAATGGTCTAAAGATGGAAACAGCCGCGACACTATTATACAATTTCATCAGACAACCCACGAAATCGTTATTAAATTGGGCAATCTATAAAACACTGAAACACAGACACTCGCGGCAATGTATGTGGCCGGTAATTTATGGAGACTTGATTATTAGTAACATTCCCTTCAAATAGGTAATAAACATACAACATTTCATTTAAACAGTGGGAATAGCACCATAAGGCAAATTATGTATGAAATAGGTAACAGAGGAAACAAGAAAATTTCTCTAGATATTTATTTAAATATCTTAAAATTTGGGAACATGTCTATACTGACGAGATATGCTATTTACATAGTAAAATTTAGATAGAGGTGACCTGAAGTTACTTTATAGCCCTTTAGGGCCCATGCGAAATCTAGGTTGGCTACTACACAAAAAGGGGGGGGGGAAGGCGCTAAGTCATAATGACAAATGGCTTACCTTTTCTCGAAAGTGCCCGCAAAGGTCTGATCTCCCGTCTGAAGACTGTCCTCTCACTGAGCGACTCCGATCGAATCCTGCCTTTTGGCAGAGAACCTTCTTTTATATCATCTCTCTCTCCATTTTCATTCGCCGAAAGAAACACCAATCAAAATGGCCAACGGCTCCAGTATCAATTTCATAGACGCCCCAGGCCTCATCAAAATAGAACATATAGTATTACCAAAACAAAAAAAAATCTAAAGAGAGAAACAACCCCGGCACTAGTGTAAGATTTCAGACGCCAGGCCTCTTCCATCAAAATAGAACATATAGTATTACCAAAACAAAAAATCTAAAGAGAGCAACAACTACGGCGATAGTGTAAAATTTCAGACGCCAGGCCCCTTCCCTCCACATGGATTGAAATACCATCCTCCCTTTTTCTCGGGACGATATATATATATCGCCCCCACTCCGTCTTAGCTATATATCGACACAGGCCCCTTTTCACTTGAACTGTAATATAACGCTTTCCTTTCTCGGGAAGGATATTTTATAAGGTTCAGTCCTTTAGAGATCTTCCTTCTCCATTTTTTTTTCTGGTCACCTTTACCTAAACTTTTGGTGAGGGGAATATATGTACATATGGAACAACAGCTTCCAGCGCGGATGTCCCTGGATGTCACTGGTGTTTCCTTCACCAGGCATCGGCACGGAAGTCTGGTGTCATCAATTGTCTGGGTTTCTGGGCAAAAAGATGGTCTGTAAGTCTTTGTGGGAGGGAAGCCATGTATCCATTTGATTTGATTATACATACGCCTTCTGTTGGGGTATGGTTACAAAAAAAACGTGCCCCAACAAATAGAAAGGTGTCCTCTTACAGGAGATTTGAGAATTGGTCAAAAGTGTGATGAAAACTGTCCATTATAGAGATGTGTCTTCTCTTACAGAAAGTTTTTAATAAGTAAAAATGGTGATTTTGGTGATGAAAACTTCCCTTTGTAGAGAGGTGTCCTCTTACTAGTTGAGAATGTGACTGCCTTTACAAGTAGAGTTGTGAATTGGTAAAAAAGGTGATTTTGTGATGAAAAATGTCCTTGTAGAGAAATGTCCTCTTACTAGAGAGTTGAGGATTAGCAAAAAGGTTGAGAGAGATGAAAACTCTCCTTTGTAGAGAGGTGTGCTCTTACTGGAAAGTTGTGAATTGGTAAAAAAGGTGAATTCGTGATGAAAAATTTTCTTGTAGAGAATTGTCCTCTTACTAGAGAGTTTAGAATTAGTAAAAAGGTTGAGAGAGATGAAAACTATCCTTTGTAGAGAGGTGTGCTCTTACTGGAGAGTTGTGAATTGGTAAAAAAGGTGAATTTGTGATGAAAAATGTCCTTGTAGAGACTTGTTCTCTTACTAGAGAGTTGAGAATTAGTAAAAAGGTTGAGAGAGATTAAAACTATCCTTTGTAGAGAAGTGTGCTCTTACTGGAGAATTGTGAATTGGTAAAAAAGGTGAATTCGTGATGAAAAAGGATGAATTATGAAGAGTAATGAAGAACAGTCCCATCTCTGGATACTTTTATTTTTCTGTTTATCATTACTCTTCACAATTCATCCTTTCATACTTCATCCCTAAGGTTAGAAATAATCTTGATAAAGCACAATTTGGATTATAGATTATAAACACAAGGTAATAAGACCAAATCTAATGATAAGGTACAATTTGGATTATTAATATATGCAGTTATCAGCGTCATGCGTTCTTAATTCTGTCACCGTTTGCTTTTGGTTCAGTCGTAGAATGCTCGCCTGCCACGCGGGCGCCCCGGGTTCGATTCCCGGCCGATGGATTTTTTTTTTTACAATTTTTAAAACTCATTTATATATTATAGTGGCGGGCACCCCGGGTTCGATTCCCTGCCGATGCATTTTTTTACAATTTTTAAAACTCATTTATATATTATACAAGAATGACATCCACGGCGCCAATTTATAATTGTACCGAATAGTATTTGAACAAAAGCATTTAATCGGGTAAACCCCGGGCGTTGCCCGGGTCATTTGGCTAGTAGATTATAAACACAAGGTAATAAGACCAAATCTAATGATAAGGTGCAATTTGGATTATAGATTATAAACACAAGGTAATAAGACCAAGTCTAATGATAAGGTACAATTTGGATTATAGATTATAAACACAAGGTAATAAGACCAAATCTAATGATAAGGCACAATTTGGATTATTCTATATACAGTTACGAGCGTTATTCTTCGTCGCATCTGTCACGGTTTGCTTTTTTTTTTGGAATGGCGCCCTCCTATTGGTCGGCTACGATCACGCCACCTTTGCCCCCCCCCCCATTTTTGTAACTATTGTGTTGGAGCGGGTCGCTCCTTAAATAAATGCATATATTAGTTAATAACAAAATGGAATCCTCTTTTTCTTTTTCCCAGTAAGAGACGCCTACGGAAGCCAACAGTACATAGACAGATAAAGCACATTATTAACTAACATATGCATTTATTTAAGGCGCCAAATTATAATAGTATTTGAATCAAAACATTCAATCGGGTAAAACACAGGCGTTGCCCGGGTCATTCGGCTAGTAGATTATAAACACAAGGTAATAAGACCAAATCCAAATAAATAAATAGTGTGTGACGTTTCGGTAACAGTGTTGTTACCATCTTCAGACAAAAGTACTGAATTTACTAAAATTTCTCATTCAGTACTTTTGTCTGAAGATGGTAACAACGCTGTTACCGAAACGTCACACACTATTTATTTATTTGGATTTGGTCTTATTACCTTGTGTTAGAAATAATCGTTATTTCTCCCAAAATTTCGATTTTTCGTTCAAAAGAAACACTTGCTGGATAATTTTCAAATGTCGTTCTACACCTATAACTTTACTTGATTGGTTGAACCTGTTTATAGAGGATGAATGTGTTCCCGACATGAACATTGTGAGATGTGTTAGTGTGACAGCTGTTGGGATTGTTTATAGAACTTGCCGACAATAACTTAAGAGAGTTACCAAACCCCACCATATTCCCAACTAGACGAAAGAGACCTCCTCTGTACCATCAAAACCCAATGCCTGCAGGAATGGAAATCTGATGCTGCACATGACTGGTACAGAGCAGGAGTACAAAGCACCGGTTCTGTCTTCCCAAGAGAACAACAGTCTTTGATTTCCAGACTTAAGTCTGGTCATCTACGGACAATGACTTTCCAGAATGGTTGCAAGGTTTTCCCACTATGTACTAAGTGTCATCCTACAACCCCAAGACATATTATTGACTGTATTGACTCATCCATTGATGAGCTCTACTCTTCCCCGACAGACACCATCAACAAACTTTACAAGCTTGATACCTCAGTGTGATTGAGTGGAGATAAGAAAGAAGAAGACCATATTCCCTTTCTCTCACATGTGTCAACATTTCTAATGTGGTGTTTCCCTTCCAATTGGCTCTTGCGCACCAAGAATAATTTTTTTTTACCGGATAAACTGAGTCTTACTCACTCACACCCGATGTCAATGCTATATCAATTGATATTCAGAATTTCACTTTGTTTCACATTGGAAATTAGGAAAAACTTAGAATGATTCAGAAATTTATTTAATGCATACAAAAACAAAGTAATTATAAATGATAAAACACAATTTTTTAAAAATTGTTCCTACTACACGTGGTACAGGGTTTGTTAATCATGGTGGGTAGAAGTAGTTGACTGCTTTTACTGTAAGTACACCACATGTCTACACATGGTACAGGCCATGATAATCCTGGCAGGTAGTTAGCGACTGCTTTTACTGTAAGTACACCACATGTCTACACATGATACATGCCATGATAATCCTGGTGGGTAGTTAGCGACTGCTTTTACTGTAAGTACAACACATGTTTACACATGGTACAGGCCATGATAATTATGGTGTGTAGAAGTAGGTGACTGCTTTTACTGTAAGTACTCCACATGTCTACATATGGTACAGGCCATGATGATCATGGTGGGTAGTTAGCGACAGCTTTTACTGTAAGTACACCACATGTCTACACCGACCGTGCGGCCACGCGTCGCGCGAGCTCCGTGATTCTCGCCTCTGGCGAGCGGAAAAATGTCGCGGCAAGCGACAAATTTGGTATGGGCTGAAAGCCCGTCAAAAGCCGAGAAAAAGCCTGCAAGGCACGGCTCACTAGCACAACCATGTGCAGAATTATCCGCAAATCAAGATTTGCAGAACGAAATCCCAATAGTTTTGAGAAAAAATCAAAACTATGTAAATCCGCCCGCCGGCAGCCAGGATGCAAATTCTGCCGCGCCGGTCGACCTTGCGGCTATTCCAACTTCCAACGCCGCTGCTCAAGTCCGGAGAAACTGGGCTGACATCACAGAAGAGGTGAATCCTGGAGCTGAGGAAGGATTTACCCTCGTCCAGGGTAGGAAGAGGCGCCGTGGCTCGGCAAATTCGCCTACGGCTGCTGCACCATCCTCCAATGCTGGAGGTTCCAGGACCATTCGCCGACCTCAACCATCGGCGGGTTCGGTGCCGCGGGCCCAGGAAATCAGGGTCACCAGAGCACACATCGCGGAAGCCAGGGCGCGGCAGGCGTCCTCCTCCGAGGAACACTGTGTGTACATCGAACACAGCCCCGAACTGGAGCCCTTCCACTACCTTAAGGCATTGGATAGGATGCTCGGAGGAACTGCCGGAGTCATCCAGATCACCAAGGTGAACGGCCACCAGCTCCTGGGACTGACCAACAGAGGCCTGGCCGAGCGCCTCATAAGTGAGGGCCTCGAGGTTGAGGGAACACTCCTCAGGGCATTTCCTTTCCGCAAAAGAGCGGAAAGGATTACAGTGGGTAACCTCCCCTTCTTTGTAGGAGACTCCGCTGTCATCAACGCCCTCTCTCCATATGGGCGGGTTACGTCCATCGCCCCTAAGCAGATGAAGGCGGGCCCCTACGTCTACGTCGATGGCCGGCGAGACATCTTCATCACCCTACATGAGGGGATCACCATCGAGAGGCTTCCAACCCGCCTCGACATCAACATCAAAGGCGAAGCCTGGCCTGCGTACCTGTCCTCGGGCATCAGGTGTTCCAGGTGCCACGGACAAGGGCATCGGAGGGCCATTTGCCCCCTGCTTGCAGGGCAGGCCAACAACACCAGAATGGCCCCACCAACCACTCCTGCAGGCGTCCCACCACCGACCACCCCTGCACCGCCTCAGCGGTCAGCAGCCCAGCCTCCTGCGCCGGCACCCTCCAATCCAGCCATGGAGGTTTGCAGCGCTCCTCCCGAGGCCCGAGCTGTGCTCCATCCATCCGCACCTCGGCCATCTCCAACAGCGGCCCCAACCTTACCTATGGAGGAGACACCTTCTGCCCCTCCACCTGTGAGCCCTGCTCCGTCCCTGCAGGTGCCTGAGGGTCCCGTGGGCCCTCGCTCGGCCATTTCACAAAATCCAGAGCCGCCGCCCGCTCGGCCGGACTTCGTTGCCCCGCGCGACCCTCTGCCCGCCCAGAAGACCCTCGGGCCTGCGGCCCCAACACCGGACGTGGAAATGTCCATCGTGGAGGAGACCTTTGCGTCCTCCACGTCATCGGCAAAGAACGCAACAAGAGTCGACCTCGATGCGTTCATCGAGAAGCACCCCAGCGTGTCCTTCGCTGGGACGGACGCCCTTGGTCTTGGGCGGGAGGAGGTCTTAGACCTCCTCTCCTCGAGGACCAAGGCACAGAGGAAAGGACCCCTCCTGTCGCCTCCGCAGTGCGACGCCCTCGCCAGCCTAATCGGGCAAATCTTGAATCTGAGGCCCGGAGCAGCCAGCAACCTTTACAAAGTCCTCGGACAAGTCAAAGCTGAGCTGAGGCCAACACCATCCGCAGTGCCCACACCTCCACTGCCTGCGCCTCGACCATCTGAGCCGGTGCCGCTCACTTCCCACGGGAAACAACTGTCACCTGCTCTCAGAACACCCCCGCTGCCCGCCCCGGCGGAGATGGAGGAGGGCGTTTCAATGACGGAGGAAGAGCGCTGTGCACCCCCACCGCCTGCGCCTCGGCTCGCTGGGCCAATACCACCCGTCCCCCATGGCGACACCTCCGCCTCCACTATCCACCCAAATGGATAGAGCTCTGATGGACAAGCGCTGGGAGGCGCTAAGAGATTTAATGCATGAATTGGATCGTGAATTCGAACTCGACTTGGAGCACCGATTCCAATCGCGGGTTGACGTGGATGACATCATAAGAGCAATCCTATACCCCGGGGATAGGGAGCCCCTCATCAAGCGCCTACCCACTCGGGATAGGTACACCCTCGGTGGATTGATGAGCACCGCCATCAGGCGCGCTCGGGAATTAGATCCTTCTATACTCGAATGTATGTCCGCACTCAGGAAATTACTACCTGCTTGAGTCCAGACGACCCTCGGTGAGGACACCGCCTTTGAACATTGTTACTTAACTCTTTGTAGTTTGCCGATTGTCTAAGACGACAATAAAAAATTGTTTAATTGTCACATGCCTACATATGGTACAGGCCATGACAATCCTGGTGGGTAGTTAGTGACTGCTTTTACTGTAAGTACACCACATGTCTACACATGGTACAGGCCATGATAATCATGGTGGGTAGTTAGTGACTGATTTTGCTGTAAGTACACCACATGTCTACACACGGCCGTGCGGCCACACGTCGCGCGAGCTCCGTGTTTTTCGCCTCTGGCAGGCGGTGAAATGCTTTTAGGCATGCCGAGTTCGGCATCGCCAGGGAGCTCGGGATCTGCTGGACAAGAGCCTGGAAGGCCCAGCATCCCATCTACTGGTGGGAAGAAATCAAAGAAAAACGATTCTCATAGAGAAATCTATAAAGAAAACTCTATTTCTCGAGAATATGTAAATCCGCCGGCTGACGGTGGAAATGCAAATCTGGCCGCCGCGCGCGTTAACGTCATCTCCGGCGCAGCGGCTACTTCGTCATCTAACGGCGCTGCCCTTGCCATTAGAAACTGGGCAGATTGAGACGAAGTCGTGAACCCCGGGACAGACGACGACTTTACCGTCGTGAAAACTAAGAAGAGGCGCCGCGAATCGTCGAATTCGCCTACGGCCGTTACACCATCCTCCAACAGCGGAGGCGCCAGGAGTGGTCGCCGAGTACAATCATCGGTGTGATCGGTGCCCCGGGCACAGGAGATCCCGACAACCAGGGCCCACATCGCGGAGGCCCGGGCGCGGCAGACGTCCTCTGCTGAGGAGCACTGCGTCTACTTGGAGCACGGCCCTGAACTGCAGCCTTTCCACTACCTGAGGGCGCTGGATAGGCTGCTTGGAGGAACCGCCGGAGTCGTCCAAGTCTCCAAGGTAAATGGCCACCAACTCTTGGGTCTGGCCAACAGAGGCCTCGCCGAGAGCCTCATAAACAACGGCCTTGAGGTTGAGGGCACTCTCCTCAGGGCTTTCCCTTTCCGCAAAAGAGCGGAGAGGATAACGGTGGGCAACCTCCCCTTCTTCGTGGAGGACTCAGCCATCATCAAGGCCCTTGGGCCCTATGGGCGCATTACATCCATCGCGCCCAAAATGATGAAGGCCGGCCCATACACCTACACCGACGGCCGCCGTGAGGCGTTCATCGTCCTCCACGAAGGAGTGACCACCGAGAGGCTCCCCACCCGCCTCAACATCACCATCAAAGGCGAGGCCTGGCCCGCTTACCTGTCCTCCGGCATTAAGTGCTCCAGATGCCACGGGCAGGGCCAACTGTCCCCTGCTTGCAGGGCGAACCGCCGCTCCTGGACCGGCCACACCAACCTCTCCAACCAGCGTCCCACCAGCGACTGCGCCTAGGCTGCCTCAACAACCATCTGCCCAGCCTCCACCTCCGGCATCCCCCAGCCCAACCATGGAGGTCTCCGACGTGCCTCCCACAAGCCGAGCTGCGCTCCATCCACCTGCAGCACTCCGGCAATCACCACCAGCGCCTTCGGCCTTACCCGCGGAGGATGCGCCTCCTGCCCCTCCACCAGTGACCCCTGCTCCGTCCCTGCGAACACCTGGGAGTCGCGAGCCTGCGGCCCCAACACCGGACGTGGAGATGTCCATCGTGGAGGAGACCTCTGCGTCCTTCGCGTCATCAGCAAAAAACGCAACGAGAATCGACCTCGATGCGTTCATCGAGAGGCACCCCAGCGTATCCTTTGCTGGGACGGACGCCCTTGGTCTTGGGCGGGAGGACGTCCTGGACCTCCTCTCCTCGAGGACCAAGGCGCAGAGGAATAGACCCCTCCTGTCGCCTCCGCAGGGCGACGCCCTCGCCAACCTGATCGGGCAAATCTTGGATCTGAGGCCCGGAGCAGCAAGTAATCTCTACAAGGTCCACGGACAGGTCAAGGCTGAGCTGAGGACAACACCAGCCGCAGTGCCTACACCTCCACTGCCTGCGCCTCGGCCTGCTGAGCCGGCACCACCTGCTCCCCACGGGAAAAAGACGACACCGGACATGGCGACACCTCCACCTCCACTGTCTCCCCGATTTATTGATGAACGCTGGAAGGAAGCACATGACATAATAGACGCCTTAGGCCGTGAACCCTACTCGGAGCACTTATCCGAGTTGAGACTCTCAGAGGGTGACATCACGGATGCTATCATATGCCCCGAGGACAGGGAGCCCCTCCTCAGGAGACTTTCCACTCGGAGGAAAAATATCCTCGCCGAGATCATCGGCGCTGCCATTGAGCACGCTCGGGACATACATCCCTTTGCACGTGAGTGTTTACACGAGCTCAGAAGGATGTTACCCCCCTGACAGAGTCCAGACGACCCTCAGTGAGGAACTGCCTGATGTGAAATATCATTTGTAAATATTAACGTTGCTTAACTCTTCGGAGTATACTAATTGACCTAGAAGTCAATAAAGGCATTTTAATTGTCAAAAAATTGTCACATGTCTACACATGTGAAAAGCAGTTTGACTTTTGCAATTACAAGTGTTCCAGAGCTCTGTTTGGTTACTTACACTCACTGGTGGGGTTGGACTTCTGCAAGATTCGGAGGCCATTGGAGCTAATTTTTAATTAAAAAAAGTGTCCAGGATTTGAACCGAGTCGTATGGAACGCTTCACGATTTTGCATGTCATCCTTGCGCAGGGGCCATGCTAATCTTCTCTGTATCGTTCCAATTTTAGTATATGTACCGCCGAACAAGCGAGTCGTAGCGGTCGAAAACCAATGGTTCAGACCCAACTTCTCTACGACCCCTGAAAATATAGTACTAGTGTGAAATTGTACAGGAATCAGGTAGATAAATTAAGAAAAAAACATCTTCTGATTGTGTAACTGAAAGTTGCTGATGGCTTGCACCATCTTTCAGAATAAAATCAACTAATATCATTGATTTTTAAATTTTCCAGAATTGGCTAAATATCCTGAAGAAATCAAGAAATGAATATTTAAGGGCTAACTTGCGTAAATACGCTGAAAATGTGAAAATAATATAAAATAAAATAATAAAAAAGGTCAGGTGTTTGTTAATAAAATCAAAAAGGCATACTTTGACCACGTTCACATGAACTTTTTAATGGCAGAGTGTCATCTGATTGAACTAAACGTTTATTTAGCCTGTTCCCTGATATTTGGCCAACCCAATTTCTTGATAAATCAAGAAAAGTCAACCCTGAACGCGTGGTGCAGACTGTACCTCTCCGACCATAATATTTTTGGTCCCAGAGTCCTCCTGAGAAATCAAGGAATGAATATTTAATGCCTAACTTGTGTAAATACGCTGAACATGTGAAAAAATAATAAAAAAGGTCAGGTGTTTGTTATTTAAATAAAAAAAGACATATCCTGACCAGGTTCATGTCAAAATTTGGTTGGCCAAATATCACCAGATGGCGCTCTGCTATCAAAAAGTTCATGTAAACGCGGTCAGGATATGTCTTTTTTTATTTTGATATTTAAATATGTGTGGGATGGTTGCGTGCGTGTTGGTGTGGCTTGTGGAAAGGCCGCTGATAAATTATAATTAAAATAAATTTATTTAAAGCCAGAAATATATAAAGAGAAAATAAGTAACGGCCGTTGGAAGCAAGCCTTGTTGTTGATGACACGCGTGGCCAGAGTCCCGGATGCCGCATGTATAGTGAGGTGTTCTCTCAGCTGCGTCATCACACTACTGTCTGTATGTGTCTCAGTTTGCGCTCGCTGAAGCAAAGTGTGGTCGCCACATAAGTAACCAAAAATATCTGAAGAATCCACTTAAATTTAAATTACAATAATAATTAATACAAAGCAATAACGCGCCATCTATATATAACAAATGAGAACATTAAGACGCGAATGTTTCTTTTAAACACAAATAAATCGAATTTCTAATAATAATTGTACTGATAATTATATATAGAAATCTAACTGAATAACCCGGCTTCACCCTGATAAATGTTTGAGAAACACTCATGGACAAAACTTAAGGAAGTTGTACCTTTTAGCATGTATATCGGGATTCAGACAATAACTCTGAAAGATACACTCATGGACAAAACTTAAGGAAGTTGTGCCTTTTAGATGTATATCGGGATTCAGACAAGAAAGATACACTCATGGACAAAACTTAAGGAAGTTTTACCTTTTAGCATGTATATCGGGATTCAGACAATAACTCTGAAAGATCCATCATGGAAAAAACTTAAGGTAGTTGTACCTTTTAGCATGTATATATCGGGATTCAGACAATTACTCTGAAAGATACATTCATGGACAAAACTTAAGGAAGTTGTAACTTTTAGCATGTATATCGGGATTCAGACAATAACTATGAAAGATACACTCATGGACAAAACTTAAGGAAGTTGTACCTTTTAGCATATATATCAGTATTGAGACAATAACTCTGAAATATACACTGATGGACAAAACTTAAGGAAGTTGTACCTTTCAGCATGTATATCGGGATTCAGACAATAACTGTGAAAGATACACTCATGGACAAAACTTAAGGATGTTGTACCTTTTAGCATGTATACATGGTTTAAGACAATAACTCTGAAATATACACTGATGGACAAAACTTAAGGAAGTTGTAACTTTTAGCATGTATATCGGGATTCAGACAATAACTCTGAAAGATACACTCATGGACAAAACTTAAGGATGTTGTACCTTTTAGCATGTACTCGTAGCTGTGGTAACCGAGGGTCAAACCTGTAGTAACCGAGAGGGACAGTTAGTTTGTGGAGAGTTTTCCAGTACCTCTCTGCACCTTGGAGGACCTTTAACAGTTCTCACAGAGTACAGGTAGTCGTGGTCGAGGCAGAGTGGAAAGCTTGGGAATGTCCACACACAAAAAACGAGGAGACGCAGTTGTAGTAGGAAAGTTCTGTGAACAAATAGGAGTCGAGCTAAGAGCAAAATGGAGAAAGAAGGTTTCTTACTGTTTTACATGGTCGATGAGGTGGACCTGGCTGCAACCAACAAGGGCTCACGCCGACGGTGAAGTGACTGTCTGAGTTCGGCTAAAACCGAGGTTTTATATCTTTGCCGGAGGGGGGAGGCATGTGAGAATTTGGACTTTGAACGTCTGTGGCATTCAGCACCCTTGATGGCAACGGGCTGCCGAATTCCTTTTTAAGGTTGTTGGATTTCTCTCTCGATTTTAGACGTTTTTTGAACTTCTCAATCTTGCTTTAACTCAGCTCTTAATCTATTACATAGTTTTATTTATTTATCCTCAGTTTGTACAAAGTACATTACATATGGTGATGCAAAGACACATGTCAATCATGCGTATAATTATTTATAGATGTGTTTCTATATACAACATGACAATCTTGTTTTAAGTATTATACAATATAGGGTTGTTGGTTTAAATTACCATAGATGAGCCCCGGGAGTGAAAGGGTTTATCCGGGTTTAAGCGGGTAAAGCCTCTCTAGCACAGGTAAGTAATTAAAATTTCTTTTAATTAATTTAAACTGTGAGGGTTAAAAAGGGCTATAACAAGATGTTTTGTTTGGATATATCTGCAAATTATAAAAAATAAAACTTATGTGTTTAATTTAAAAGTTATGATATTCATTATAAAAGAGAAATTTAGATAAAACCTTTGTTTGATAAAAAATAATGATGATAAAAATAAAATGATGTTCTAAGAGATTGTTGGCGGGCGTTGGAAAGGGTTGGGGGTTAAAGAATATGCAATTGTAAGTATTACACAGGCAATCAAATACTAAGATCCAGGTGCAAAGCGAGGATATTGACTTGAGCGTCTTCCTAGGCAATGTTTCACCTGTGATCCTGTATAAGGTTACAGTGCTTTGTTACAATTGTAGGGTTATTGGGTTGAAAAGTTGTTGAAGAAAAAGTTGTTCATTAATATGATTGTGAAAGGGGTGAAATAGAGAACCATGCGATAAGTAGAATTGTAGCGAAAGTAGGTGATCTGACTTGACTTAAAATCAAAGGTTGATTGTGGTCCGCTAGAGCTAAAAAAATTTGTGAGTTGTGAACGCTTTGTCATGCGTTGGTGATTGTGCTCTGCGGATGATTGAAATAAACTTTTGAAACGTGTTCAAGCCAGAAGTTGGGATTTTCAAATCTGGGGAACTATGTTCAATGAGTTTGTTGAAATTACGAAATAAAAAAAAAAAAAAAATTGTCAAGCAGTACTGTCGTTTTTCTACGTTGATGTGAAGCAATGGCGGAGAAATAGATTGTAGCGTAAAGTACACTGAAGTGGTTAGAGAAATTGATTGTTGTATGCCTGAAAGTTAATGATAAACGTGTTCATATTATATAAGGTATAAAACAATTATAAAATGAAAAAATATAGAAATATCATTGTGGTTGAATAAAGTTTAAGTGGACAAAATCAAACAATCAATATATAAAAGTAATAATAATGAAGAATTAAAGTGATTTTTGACAACAATAAATACTAAAATAATATTATGAAAATTAAAAGTAAAATTGATTTTTTTAAAAATAATGTTAGATTAGAAACTTGTGATTATATAATTGAAAGGTAAAAAATAAAAATAAAATTTAAAATATTTTATACAAAAAATAGAATATAGTTAAAGATTATTACAATGAGTAGATGAAGGTTTAATATTTCTTGTAAAAAGAAGTTACAAATGTGGTGTGTAGGTTTTATAAATCGAAAATTGAGAAGCGCAATTTATTGCTTGGATTGGTTACTAAAATGTTGTGTATTGTGATCTCAATTTAACATGTAAAATGTTTGATATGTAGAAAAATTAGAGATTTACACAAGATCAAAATATCAAAAATGTTCAATTTAAGGTAGGTCTTGTTCAAATTCAAATATCTAAATGTTTTAAAAAGTTAGGTTAAGATATCGACTGCTAATGTAGTAAAATGTGTGAAATAAAATAATGTATAGGACACGGCCTTAATTATTTATTTTATGCTTATGAGGTGATAAAGCAGCGTATTTACAATTAGAGAGGAGACAAAATGAATTAAATCTAGAAAAAAGAAGTGAGGACATATCGGTCATTAAAGTCTGAGAGGCAAGGCCTTCAGCCAGTTCAGGGCTTCCGGGGTGACAGAATGGAGATTGGAGATTCCTCCATTGAATTTGTACAGCGGGCAGTCATCTAGTATATGGGACATTGATTGTGGGACGTTGCAGGCACAATTTGGATCTTTGATGTAGCCCCATAACTTCATCAGCTCTGCACACCTTCCCTGACCTGTCCTAAAGCGGTTTAGAAGCACCCATTCTCGTCGAGGGAGGGAAAAACCTGGGATCTTGACACTTGGGCTTGTGATGAGGTTCTTGTTTGGGATATCGGAGCTGATCCAGGAATTTGTCCATGCTTCTGAGATATTAAAATTTTGGGAGAGAAGTTGGTTTCCTCTGGACCATATCGGCTTCCTTGATTTTAGTCTATGTTTTGGGGGAGACTGTAGGATAGGGTTAATTTCGAGGACGGGTGAATCCAAGAGTTTTTGGTACATTTTCTTGGTGGCTTCCTTTCTGCGTAGCTCAGGCCTTAATTTATTGGAGGCGAGTAAGGGGGGAGAGTGGCAATGGATTTAGTGACGCGGCATGGTCTCGAGTTATTTAGTCTATCCTCACTGGGGCCAACTAGCGGTATTTTTTATGACTCTCTGTCTGGGAATTTGTGAAATTTTCGAGGAAATATAAATGGCTGATGTGAAACACATGTTACACATGGCGGTCATTCCGATAGCGGATATTTTAGTTGACAGCTTTGTGAGCGGCGATGTGTATTATTTTTGAAGGGGAAATATGGGGCTTGTCTACAGCGCACGTGCGTTACATTCTTTCTCTTCTAGTCTGGATCTGGTGGGTTCAAAGAAATATTTATATTATGTGAAAGAGAGTAAGTAAGTAGGTAATACAGATCCAAATGGGTTGGTGTAGCGTATGTAGATAGAATAGGTTTGTGAATTCAACAGGAAATTTCTGGTCGCTACTTGAGGTTTGTTTTAAAACGATCGATATTAAATAAATCTGGATTTAAATGTAGGAATGGCTGGGAAGTTTGAGGCGGTATAATTCGGAATAGTTTGCGTCTCGAAGATATCTGGAGTCAAATGTTTGAATTCACTGAGATATACATCTTGAGACATTCGCTGTGGGTTTTGAACAAATCGGGTTTGTGGAGGTGTAATGTACAGAACATTCTCTGTGTAATATTTTAATTTATTGACATGTATGGTGTCACTGTCTCTATTGAGAGATTGATTGGGGCGATCTATTCGAACAACATTGGGTGAGATTATTTCAATTATTGTATATGGTCCAGTAAAATATGGTGCTAATTTACCTGTGTCGGGATGTCTATAATTTTTGACCAAAACAAGATCATTCA
The DNA here is from genome assembly GCA_030710605.1 of Cordylochernes scorpioides. Classification (NCBI taxonomy): domain Eukaryota; kingdom Metazoa; phylum Arthropoda; class Arachnida; order Pseudoscorpiones; family Chernetidae; genus Cordylochernes; species Cordylochernes scorpioides. Next base: position 103,575,169 of record CP092865.1, on the reverse strand, counting down.
CTTCGAAATGTGGTGTTCTGTGCTGCTTATCAAATGTTTCTTTATCTTTTTCATGCTTATTTTGGGTACGAGAGCGTGCTATCTCTCGAGCTATATTTATTTCGGGGTATGGATTAAGATGAGTTCTTAGATCTGGGGAGATAACATTGAACATCAAGTAGGTGGGTGGAAAACTTGTGACAGAATAGGGTGTGTTATTATACGTTTGAGTGACGCGCTTAACTAGTTGAGTCCAGGAAGCTTTTGGGTTTTCTAGATAAGCTAGTCTGAGCTTGCCTGTAATGGTGGCATTTAAGCGTTCTATTAAACCGTTTGCTTATGGGTTATTGCTTGTGGTGAGTAGGGGTTGTATACCATGTGTATTAGAAATTTACGGAATTTGTCTGAGGTAAAAGCGGGCGCTCTGTCAGTTAACAGACGTTTTGGAAATCTTTGTTGTAGTACAGTTTTGAGGGTTTGAATGTACGTTAGGGTACTGGTGGATTTCGATGGAAATGTCCAAGCATATCGCGTTAAATGATCCACTATTACGTGTAGATATGTCTTGGAGTGTCCATATTTCGAAAATCCAGCTATGGTATCTATAGAGATTAAGTCGAATGGTTGTTGAGGTGGTGGAATTTGTCCGAGGGCACCATAGGGTTTACCTTTGGGCCTTTTAATGATTTGGCAGGTGTGACACGACCTGACAAATTTTACTATTGATTTAGAGATACCTTTCCAGTAGTACTGGGTAGTAATTATGCGGGTCATTTGAGAGATGCCTGGGTGGTTATATTCTTGGTGAACTTTGTTCATTAGAGTATGTTGCAGGGTTTCGGGAATTATTATTTTCGTTACACCTTTCCGAGTAATGGTATGTAAGCCGTTTGTATCAATGTTGAATGTGGATGCTGTTGGTTGATGCTGTTTTATAATATCAGCACTGATAAATCCTACAAAGGGGTTTCGTGACAGTAAATCTGCCTCGTACTGTTGGCTGCCTTTTAAGGTAGTGGATTTCATAATTATAGGTAGATAGTCTCAGGCTCCATCTAAAGAGTCGTCCTGGCGATTTTTAAAAATAGTTTTAAGCCATTGTAAAGCTTGGTGATCTGTGTATATGGTGAATTTTATACCGGTGAGGTATATTCGGAATTTGTCTACACTTTCGACGATGGCGAGGCACTCGAGTTCGGAAACGGTGTAGTTTCTCTCATGTACTCTAAGGGCGCGGCTGAAATATTGTACAGGATGTAATTGTCCGTCTGGATGTACCTGTTTGAGTATGCCGGCGATCCCTTGGGTGGATGCGTCGCAATAAAGGCGGCATGGTAAACCGACTTGATACAAGTGTAGTACTGGTTTACTGGTTAAACTCTCTTTGAGAGTGGTGAAAGCTTGTTGACAGTCTGGGTCCCAATTCCATTTTACATCTTTTTAAAGTAGTTTATTTAAAGGTGCTCGTATAAAAGCGGGCATAATCTGCTATAAACTTATTATAAACGTTCACTGCTCCTAAAATGATTGTAGCGTTTTTTGATTGGTAGGTGGTTTGATGGCATTTATGGTATCAAGGTTGCGTGTCTGTGGTGCATAAGTACCTGCGGTAACAGTGTATCCTAAGAAATCTATAGATGTTTTAAAAAATGAACATTTATTATAATTGAGTTTGATGTTTTCGTGTTGAGACACCGTTAGAAATTGTTGTAGGTGTTGTAGATGATCCTCTAAGGGGTCGGAAAAAATAATGAAATCGTCGAAGTAATGGGTAACAAAATTTAGTTTATATTTTTGCATGACCTGGTTTATGGCACGATGGTATATCTGTGGCGAATTTTTAAATCCGTACGGAAGTCTACAAAATTCGTACTGACTATTTAACGTCACGAAAGCTAGTAGATTACGTGAGTTAGGTTCTATTTCCACTTGCCAATATGCGGATGCTATATCTACAGAAGAGTAGTATTTGGACTTTGAACGTCTGCGGCATTCTGCACCCTTTGACCTTGACAACGGGCTGCCGAATTCCTTTTTAAGGTTGTTGGATTTCTCTCTCGATTTTAGACGTTTTTGAACTTCTCAATCTTGCTTTAACTCAGCTCTTAATCTATTACATAGTTTTATTTATTTATCCTCAGTTTGTACAAAGTACATTACATATGGTGATGCAGACACATGTCAATCATGCGTATAATTATTTATAGATATGTTTCTATATACAACATGACAATCTTGTTATAAGTATTATACAATATAGGGTTGTTGGTTAAAATTACCATATATATGGTTTCAGACAATAACTCTGAAATATACACTGATGGAAAAAACTTAAGGAAGTTGTAACTTTCAGCATGTATATCAGGATTCAGACAATACTCTGAAAGATATCACAGTGACCTTTATTGAAGACACGAGATAACCAAGTATGAATAAAATTGCCTGTGACATCAGAGACTTTCCACTTCCTTATGTTTTGTCCATGAGTATATATAGACAAAATTCTCATAGGTCAACACGTCAGAGAGAAGCTTATGTCTTACCTCCTGAATCTCTGACCATCTACAACTTACAATATTTACATGGATAATCAATACTGTTTACGCTTAGTATGTAAAAAACTTGCTAGGCTGCATTGTTCTATAATCATGTAAATTTTTGTAAAGAGCTCCCCCTAGTAAACTTTGAAATGAACCAGGAGATAAGGAAGATGGGTGTCTTTTTTATATAAAACGAGCACGAGCTTTCGGGTAAAAACCCTTATTTTCACGCTGTTTATGCAAATTACCTCTACTATATATATTTGTGAAACTCTTGCCATTGGTATCCATCTTGCTATGTGATAGCCGCCTGTAGAAGGCTTTTACCCGAAAGCTCGTGCTCGTTTTATATAAAAAATACACCCATCTTCCTTATCGCCTGGTTCATTTCAAAGTAAATTTTTATTTCTTTCTTTTAAATTATGTAAATATATATATGTATATAAAAGGAGTGAAAGATTCAATAAAGTCAGTCAGTTAGCTAAATCGAGTGAGGCGTCCTTCCTCTATTCAAACAGCTTGTTATATCGCAACTTGGGAAAGGACAACATTCTCAGTAGTCAATCCGCCGGTCTGGTCTCGTAAAGTACAATCAATAACAAGCTCTGCCACATATCGTCACCACCTGAGACCAGACTAGAGGCTGAAGGAGCTAAAGGAAGTCCTGTCTTACACTGTCAGGAACCAAGCTCCAACAAATACCATTTAGAATGTGGGATGGTTGCGTGATGTGTTGGTGTGGCTTGTGGCCGCTGATAAAATTAAAAATAATTTATTTAAAGCCAGAAATATATAAAGAGAAAAGAAGTAACGGTTGAAGTAACGGCCGTTGGAGCTAGCCTTGTTATTTACCGCGCGTTCCAGATCAAGTGTCGGAAGACGCCCCACGCGCATGCGTAGTCAGGTTGACGCTCGCGGTTGCCGAGGCCGTCCAATGCCCGTGTGTGTAGTGGAGCTTTGTCCCAGTTCGCGCTCGCTGAAGCAAAGTGTAGTGCCACAAGAATATACATGCTAAGACATCATTTTATCCAAGAAATCTGTTAATGTAGCAAAGGAAATTTAATCCACAATCTCTCCACAGTAATCTGGACAGATTGGTCAAATTATCTTTTCTTAATTAATCAAGAATAGCTAATTACGTACAGAATATCATGCTGTTAGTCCTCAGGATATCGATCAATTCGAGAATAATAATAAAAAAATCAATAATTAGTGGAGACGCCGGTTATGTAAATTCCTCTCTTTTTTTGCTTATTCAGCCAGATTCACATATTTGTAAATATAATTCTGTATATATGGATGTGTTAGTTTAATAAAGGTGTGTCAGGGTAGCCTTTCTGGTGTTGTGGGAACTTTTAAGGAAGCAAATAGGCTTCGGTTGGAGACCAGAAGAAGTCTGGCAAAAGATACAGTCAACATAACTATTTAGATAAGACCAGACATATCCAGGCAAGCTTTCCGAGCGTTGTAAGTGAGGCAGTGATCGTATCCGAAAAAAATAGCTTGTAGCGACCACACTTTGCTTTAGCGAGCGCTAACTGTGACAAAGCTTCACTAAACATACGGGCGGTAGTGTGGCGACCTCGGCAACCACGAGCTGAGAGAACACCTGACTACGCATGCGCGGGCGGCATCCGGGACTCTGGCCACGCGCGTCCTCAACAACAAGGCCTGCTTCCAACGGCCGTTACTTCTTTTCTCTTTATATATTTCTGGCTTTAAAAAAATTAATTTATTTTATAAAAAACAATTATAATTTTATAAAACGACAACTTGAAGTTACACCGCATGAGTTTCTTTTCAACGAAAAATCAAAATTTATATCAAGGTGAAATATTGACTATTTCTAACCTTTCTGGATGAGGTATGGAATGGTGAATTATGAAGAGTCCAGGGTAGCCTAGTGGACATGGCATCTGCCCGGTAAGCGAAACATTTTGGGTTCGATTCCCATCCCTGGACATCATAATTCACCATTCCATACCTCATCCAGAAATGTTAGAAATAGTCAATATATCACCTTGATATTAATTTTGATATTTCATTGAAAAGAAACTCATGCGGTGTAACTTCAAGTTGTCGTTTTATAATCACAGACCGCAGTGTATTATATAGAATTATAATTTTATCAGCGGCCTTTCCACAATCCACATCAACACGCACGCAACTATCCCGCAAGCTGATATTGTCTCGTGTCCCCTCTGGTTCTTCGCGACGACGCCGCTTCCTCCTTCGTGGATCACCTAACCCTAGCTCCGTTGCTTCACCTCTACAGCTCTACCCTGCAGACAGCCCAAATACCTCCTAGAACCACTACTGAAGTGATCAGGTCCGGCCTTGAGGACGAGGCCCTGACCATCCTCGCGTCGGCAAAGTTACGGATCTACCGCCACTTTGTTCAGGTTGGGCTCGGTGGAATGGAGGACCCGCTCATCGCCTGGAGGAGAACACTCGCGCGCCTTGGATGCCTCCCCTCATCCTCTATTATAGAACTTTTTGTACATATTTTAATTTTCCTATTTATTATTATATTATTTTACTATTATAACTCTCTTTGAGTGTAAATATTGACAAGATGTCAATAAAAGTTGTTTTAATTGTCACTACTGAAGTGAATCTCCTTTTCTCTGGCAGTATCTCGGACACTGGTGGGGGGACACGACAGACTTACCAGAAGCTACTGTGATGTTGGCGAGAGTAACAACAGCAACAAGTCTTCTAACACTCCTCCTTTATTGTCATCTTTAAACCACATTACATAATATCTCAAATATCAATTAACGGGTATTTACAATAATTTGCATCCCAGATCCAATATAAACGGATATTTACAATTATTAACCCCAGGAAACAGGACCACAGCAGTCAGCAATTCCTACACCAGTCCCAGACTAGAAAAGGCCAAAGCGCCATCTATTGGCGGAGTTTTTGGTGTTTTTAGGCTAATATACGTGACAATATTTATTCCGACAGATGGCGTACGCAATCAGAAACTTCTAGTTTCACGATAATGAGATTTCTTTTTACTTGGATTTAGCATTTTTAACCGCACCCATGAGTATTTTACATTTTAATATTTTCTTGTTTTTTCACACAAACACATAAATACGAGTATATATTTGTGGGAAGATGAGTTGTTGCGTCATGTGTTGGTGTGGCTTGTGGAAAGGCCGCTGATAAAATTATAATTAATTTATTTAAAGCCAGAAATATATAAAGAGAAAAGAAGTAACGGCCGTTGGGATCAAGCCTTCTTGTTTACCGCGCTAGTGGCCAGAGTCTGTATGTTCGCGCATGCGTATTCAGGTTGACGCTCGTGGTTGCCGAGGCCGTCACACTGCCCGTGTGTGTAGTGGAGCTTTGTCCCAGTTCGCGCTCGCTGAAGCAAAGTGTGGTCGCCACTTATTTATAAATTAAGAAAAAATGAGTTGGCCAATTAGGGAATAAGTTAAAGCAAGGTTTAGTTTATTTTTGTTCCACCAGATGGCGCTCTACCGTCTAAAATGCTCATATAAACGATCAGGAGATGTCTTTTTGTTTTTTAATATGAAAATCTGACCTTTTTTCTATCTTTTCATATATACAGTTAAACCTGTCTATAGCGTTCCCTCTAAATAGCGCCTTCCTCTATATAGCGCCCGATTTCAAATACGTAGTACGATGCGATTTACATTAAAAGTGACCTGTCTATAGCACCCCTTCTCTATAGCACCCTATTTTAGTGAGTCCCAAGAGGGGGCGTTATAGACAGGTTTAACTGTGCATTAAAAGTGACCTGTCTATAGCACCCTATTTTGGTGAGTCCCAAGAGGAGGCGCTATAGACAGGTTTAACTGTACATTAAAAGTGACTGTCTATAGCACCCCCTCTCTATAGCACACTATTTTGGTGAGTCCCAAGAGGGGGCGCTATAGACATGTTTAACTGTACATTAAAAGTCACCTGTCTATAGCACTCCCTCTCTATAGCACCCTATTTTGGTGAGTGCCAAGAGGGGGCGCTGTAGACAGGTTTAACTGTACATTAAAAGTGACCTGTCTATAGCAACCCCTTCTCTATAGTACCCTATTTTGGTGAGTCCCAAGAGGGAGCGCTGTAGACAGGTTTAACTGTACATAAGACCATATTTTTACCCTTACCTCACTGATACAGATGACGCTGAGCCGCAAAAGGAGGAAGTTATATGCCGTCTTCGTAGATGTCAAAAAGGCCTTTGATACAGTGCCACACTCCCTGCTTTGGAAGAAGTTGACAGTTTACGGTTTAAGTACCCGATTTATCAGCCTTATACAAAGCTATTATAATCAAAGGTCAGCAACAATAAGATGGAACGGATCACTTACAGAATTTATAAAAATACAAGCTGGTGTTCTACAAGGTGAACCCCTGTCACCTTATCTATTTATCCTTTTTCTAAACGACTTGGTTTATCTGTACGATGACGCTGATTTGCCAAGTATTTATTTGCCGAATTATGGAAATATACATCTCCTTCTGTTCGCAGACGACATCGTACTTCTCGGAGAATCCAAGATAAATTTACAAAAAAAGATCAATGTACTCAGAAAAAAAATACTTCGAAGATAATTTTTTAACGCTGAACCAGAGCAAATCAAAGGTTATGGTGTTTAGAAATGGAGGTCGAAAGGCCAGATCGGATGTTTGGTTCTGGGGACAATTGCCTCTCACTATAACATCAAAATACACGTATCTGGGTTACCAGCTGACAGCGTCAAACTCAACACAACAGGCGGCAAAGCATTTTAAAAACAAGGCGCTAAATGCTATTAATGCGGTCTGGGCAATATCGACTAAAACAAGAATCAACTCTATCAGATCCTCACTCAAGCTCCTAGACTCAATGGCGCTGTCAACCTTGCTCTACGCAGCTCCAATTTGGGCAAACAACCAAAAAAAAAACTTGGTTGACAGGGTACAAGACAATCTTTTACGGAGTCTTTTAAATTTACCCAGTTATACTCTTGGTTTTATTCTACGTATGGAGTGCGGAAGAACGTCACTGGGAGTTACGGTGCTGAAACTTACACTCGGGTTCTGGCTTAGAATTCTAAAAATGAACAGCAGCCGACTCCCCCATATATGCTTAGCTCAACTATATGAGATATCAAGAAATAGAAATATATATATTGGACTTGCGGAAAGTTTGGCCAACATACTCAACTCAACAGGATTTTCTTGGTTAATTAACTGCAACGATGCAAGGATTATCCGGCAAGAAATACCATTAATAACTAAAATTGCAATAGAACAAACTATTCAAAGTGACCAGGCAAAAATAGAGAATTCTAAATTCTACCCTCACTATAAGTATTTACACAGTTCATTCCGAATTGAAAACTATTTACTTAGCAACTTTCCATTCCCAGTAAAACGCTATATCGCACAACAGAGAATACTATATTCGTTTTTCAAGGAAAACCATACATAAATTTTAAGGGAGGGTGATAAGATTTGTGATCTCTGCAAAGAAAATATGGAAACTGAACTATCTAATTATATCTATGAATGCCAAGATATTAGCGAAGAGAAGGACATTCTTTTCAACGGTAGACACCAGCTAACTTAGGTTAATCCAAACGATGTTAACCATTGCCCAAACAAGTAGACTAGTTGCTCAGGCCCTTTATAATTTTTACAAGGCAGTAGGTGTAAAGAGGAAGAAAAGAGAACTCGGAAGCTATTGTTCTTACACCTCAGAATGATAACGAAACATCGAGGGGCCATCGTGTTGGTCGACGATGAAATTGCGGAGCTGGTGATAGGGATGGCTGTGCTGGAGTAAACCTCCTTTTTGTGTCTGAATGCTATATTTATGGCGAACTAAATAACTTAGTCCCTATTTCTGCTCCGCGCTTATGGAATTGAAGACTTGAGGCGATGGCGTCAAACTTTCATATTAAATCTTACTTTTCCTTATTACTAATAATTGTATATAGTTGCGGAACTACTGGTTTCCTGTGCTGCTCTTTTCCTGTTATTTCACCTTGTACGGAGAATCTGTATAAGACTAACGTCTTAATAAAGGCTTTGTGTGTGTGTGGTTTAACTGTACATTAAAAGTGACCTGTCTATAGCAACCCCTTCTCTATAGCTCCCTATTTTGGTGAGTATTGAGAGGGGGCGCAATAGACAGGTTTAACTGTACATTAAAAGTGACCTGTCTATAGCACCCCCTCTCGATATTTTCCTATTTTGGTGAGTGCCAAGAGGGGGCGCTATAGACAGGTTTAACTGTACATTAAAAGTGACCTATCTATAGCACCCTATTTTGGTGAGTCCCAAAAGGAGGCGTTATAGACAGGTTTAACTGTACATTAAAAGTGACCTGTCTATAGCACCCCCTCTCTATAGCACCCTATTTTGGTAAGTGCCAAGAGGGGGCGCTATAGACAGGTTTAACTGTACATTAAAAAAGACCTGTCTATAGCACCCCCTCTATATAGCACCCTATTTTGGTGAGTCATAAGAGGGGGCGCTATAGTCAGGTTTAACTGTACATTGAAAGGGACCTATCTATAGCACCCCCCTCTATAGCAACCTATTTTGGTGAGTCCCAAGAGGGGGCGCTATAGACAGGTTTAACTGTACATTAAAAGTGACCTGTCCATAGCACCCCCTCTATATAGCACCCTATTTTGGTGAGTCCTAAGAGTGGGCGTTATAGTCAGGTTTAACTGTACATTAAAAGTGACCTATCTATAGCACCCCCCCCCCCTCTATAGCACCCTATTTTGGTGAGTCCCAAGAGGGGCTCTAAAGACAGGTTTAACTGTATATATATATTGATTGACTCAGTATATGTTATGTAAGGCGTCCAACGCAGCTTTTTTAGACAAAAGACCTGATAAAAATAAACCAGATAATTCAATAAGCCATTAATTGCGTTCAATGGCAATTATGCAAATAAGAAGACATACGTCCAAGTTTACGATTGATCTTGTAAAACACCTGCAACATGCCGCATAAACGTTTCATGAGAAAATCCAAGCAATTATCTAAATAAAAAATACAGAAGTTCAGAATATTGTTTTTCTTGAATGTCTGTTACCAAATGACATTTTGACGTAGGTTTTCTCTTGATTCAGCCATGGTTTTCCTAAGAGGTGAGTATGAAAACTTGCCAAGAAGTCAAATATATAGCTCTGGAAACATCAATTTTGGTATGGAAATCTGGTTTTATATTATATTTTCGGCATTTTGGTGAGTCCCAAGAGGGGGCGCTATAGGCAGGTTTAACTGTACATTAGAAGTGACCTGTCTATAGCAACCCCTTCTCTATAGCACCCTTTTGGTGAGACCCAAGAGGGAGCGCTATAGACATGTTTAACTGTACATTAAAAGTGACCTGTCTATATCACCTCCTCTCTATAGCACCATATTTTGGTGAGTCCCAAGAGGGGGCGCTATAGACAGGTTTAACTGTACATTAAAAGTGACCTGTCTATAGCACCCTATTTTGGTGAGTCCCAAGAGGGGGCGCTATAGACAGGTTTAACTGTACATTAAAAGTGACCTGTCTATAGCACCCTATTTTGGTGAGTCCCAAGAGGGGATTGGAAAGGGTATTTTAGAAGAACTATGGACATAAGATTTGAGGACGGTAGATTTACATATAATTATAAATATATAATATGCTTCGAGCATTTTTTTCTACCGCAAATTGAGGAAAAAGTTTTTTTAAAACAATAAGATGCATTAGCGCGACATCCTTTGTAAGAAACTTGAACTATTTCAGACATGAATGATTCTTTTGTGAAAAAATAAATCGAATAAATAAATACAGTTAAACCTGTCTATAGCGCCCCTTCTTGAGACTCACCAAAATACGGTGCTATATAGAGGTCACTTTTAATGTACAGTTAAACCTGTTTATAGCTCTTGGGACTCACCAAAATACGGTGCTATAGAGAAGTCACTTTTAATGTACAGGTAAACCTGTCTATAGCTCTTGGGACTCACCAAAATACGGTGCAATAGAGAGGTCACTTTTAATGTACAGTTAAACCTGTCTATAGCGCCTCCTCTTGGGACTCACCAAAATACGGTGCTATAGAGAGGTCACTTTTGATGTAGAGTTAAACCTGTCTATAGCTCTTGGGACCTACTAAAATACGGTGCTATAGAGAGGTCACTTTTAATGTACAGTTAAACCTGTCTATAGTGCCCCCTCTTGGAACTCGCCAAAATACGGTGCTATAGAGAGGTCACTTTAAAGTACAGTTAAACCTGTCTATAGCTCTTGGGACTCACCGTATTACGGTGCTATAGAGAGGTCACATTTAATGTAGAGTTAAACCTGTCTATAGCTCTTGGGACTCACCAAAATAAGGTGCTATAGGCAGGTCACTTTTAATCTACAGTTAAACCTGTCTATAGCTCTTGGGACTCACCAAAATAAGGTGCTATAGGAAGTTCACTTTTAATATACAGTTAAACCTGTCTATAGCTCTTGGGACTCACCAAATTAAGGTGCTATAGATCAGGTCACTTTTAATGTACAGTTAAACCTGTCTATAGCGCCTCCTCTTGGGGCTCACCAAAATAAGGTGCTATAGGCAGGTCACTTTTAATATACCGTTATACCTGTCTATAGCTCTTGGGACTCACCAAAATAAGGTGCTATAGGCAGGTCACTTTCAATGTACAGATACACCTGTCTATAGCGCTTCCTCTTGGGACTCACCAAAATAAGATGCTATAGACAGGTCACTTTTAATGTACAGTTAAACCTATCTATAGTGCCTCCTCTTGGGACTCACCAAAATAAGGTGCTATGGGTAGGCCATTTTTAATATACATTTAAACCTGTCTATAGCTCTTGGGACTCACCAAAATAAGGTGCTATAGGCAGGTCACTTTTAATATACAGTTAAACCTGTCTATAGCTCTTGGGACTCACCAAAATAAGGTGCTATAGGCAAGTCACTTTTAATGTACAGTTAAACCTGTCTATAGCACCTCCTCTTGGGACTCACCAAAATAGGGTGCTATAGACAGGCCACTTTCAATGTACAGTTAAACCTGTCTATAGCGCCTCCTCTTGGGACTCACCAAAATAGGGTGCTATAGACAGGTCACTTTTAACGTACAGTTAAAAAGTCTATAGCGCCTCCTCTTGGAACTCACCGAAATAGGGTGCTATAGACAGGTCAATTTTAATGTACAGTTAAACCTGTCCATAGCGCCCCCTCTTGGGACTCACCAAAATAGGGTGCTATAGACAGGTCACTTTTAATGTACAGTTAAACCTGTCTATAGCGCCCCCTCTTGGGACTCACCAAAATATGGTGATATAGAGAGGAGGTGATATAGACAGGTGACTTTTAATGTACAGTTAAACCTGTCTATAGCGCCTCCTCTTGGAACTCACCGAAATAGGGTGCTATAGACAGGTCAATTTTAATGTACAGTTAAACCTGTCTATAGCGCCCCCTCTTGGGACTCACCAAAATAGGGTGCTATAGACAGGTCACTTTTAATGTACAGTTAAACCTGTCTATAGTGCCCCCTCTTGGGACTCACCAAAATATGGTGCTATAGAGAGGATGTGATATAGACAGGTCACTTTCAATGTACAGTTGAACCTGTCTATAGCGCCTCCTCTTGGGACTCACCAAAATAGGGTGCTATAGACAGGTCACTTTTAATGTACAGTTAAACCTGTCTATAGCGCCCCCTCTTGGAACTCACCGAAATAGGGTGCTATAGACAGGTCAATTTTAATGTACAGTTAAACCTGTCTATAGCGCCCCCTCTTGGGACTCACCAAAATATGGTGCTATAGAGAGGAGGTGATATAGACAGGTCACTTCTAATGTTCAGTTAAACCTGCCTATAGCGCCTCCTCTTGGGACTCACCAAAATAGGGTGCTATAGACAGGTCACTTTCAATGTAAAGTTAAACCTGTCTATAGCGCCTCCTCTTGGGACTCACCAAAATAGGGTGCTATAGACAGGTCACTTTTAATGTACAGTTAAACCTGTGTATAGCGCCTCCTCTTGGAACTCACCGAAATAGGGTGCTATAGACAGGTCAATTTTAATGTACAGTTAAACCTGTCCATAGCGCCGCCTCTTGGGACTCACAAAAATAAGGTGCTATAAACAGGTCACTTTTAATGTACAGTTAAACCTGTCTATAGCGCCCCCTCTTGGGACTCACCAAAATATGGTGCTATAGAGAGGAGGTGATATAGACAGGTCACTTTTAATGTACAGTTAAACATGTCTATAGCGCCCCCTCTTGGGTCTCACCAAAATAGAGTGCTATAGAGAGGGGGTACTATAGACAGGTCACTTCTAATGTACAGTTAAACCTGCCTATAGCGCCTCCTCCTGGGACTCACCAAAATAGGGTGCTATAGACAGGTCACTTTTAATGTACAGTTAAACCTGTGTATAGCGCCTCCTCTTGGAACTCACCGAAATAGGGTGCTATAGACAGGTCAATTTTAATGTACAGTTAAACCTGTCCATAGCGCCGCCTCTTGGGACTCACAAAAATAAGGTGCTATAAACAGGTCACTTTTAATGTACAGTTAAACCTGTCTATAGCGCCCCCTCTTGGGACTCACCAAAATATGGTGCTATAGAGAGGAGGTGATATAGACAGGTCACTTTTAATGTACAGTTAAACATGTCTATAGCGCCCCCTCTTGGGTCTCACCAAAATAGAGTGCTATAGAGAGGGGGGTACTATAGACAGGTCACTTCTAATGTACAGTTAAACCTGTGTATAGCGCCTCCTCTTGGAACTCACCGAAATAGGGTGCTATAGACAGGTCAATTTTAATGTACAGTTAAACATGTCTATAGCGCCCCCTCTTGGGTCTCACCAAAATAGGGTGCTATAGAGAGGCGGTACTATAGACAGGTCACTTCTAATGTACAGTTAAACCTGTCTATAGCACCTCCTCCTGGGACTCACCAAAATAAGGTGCTATAGGTAGGCCACTTTTAATATACAGTTAAACCTGTCTATAGCTCTCGGGACTCACCAAAATAAGGTGCTATAGGCAGGTCACTTTTAATGTACAGATATACCTGTCTATAGCGCTTCCTCTTGGGACTCACCAAAATAAGGTGCTATAGACAGGTCACTTTTAATGTACAGTTAAACCTATCTATAGTGCCTCCTCTTGGGACTCATCAAAATAAGGTGCTATAGGTAGGCCACTTTTAATATACAGTTAAACCTGTCTATAGCTCTCGGGACTCACCAAAATAAGGTGCTATAGGCAGGTCACTTTTAATGTACAGATATACCTGTCTATAGCGCTTCCTCTTGGGACTCACCAAAATAAGGTACTATAGACAGGTCACCTTTAATGTACAGTTAAACCTATCTATAGTGCCTCCTCTTGGGACTCACCAAAATAAGGTGCTATAGGCAGGTCACTTTTAATATACAGTTAAACCTGTCTATAGCTCTTGGGACTCACCAAAATAAGGTGCTATAGGCAGGTCACTTTTAATGTACAGATACACCTGTCTATAGCGCTTCCTCTTGGGACTCACCAAAATAAGGTGCTATAGGTAGGCCACTTTTAATATACAGTTAAACCTGTCTATAGCTCTCGGGACTCACCAAAATAAGGTGCTATAGGCAGGTCACTTTTAATGTACAGATATACCTGTCTATAGCGCTTCCTCTTGGGACTCACCAAAATAAGGTGCTATAGACAGGTCACTTTTAATGTACAGTTAAACCTATCTATAGTGCCTCCTCTTGGGACTCACCAAAATAAGGTGCTATAGGTAGGCCACTTTTAATATACAGTTAAACCTGTCTATAGCTCTTGGGACTCACCAAAATAAGGTACTATAGACAGGTCACTTTTAATGTACAGTTAAACCTATCTATAGTGCCTCCTCTTGGGACTCACCAAAATAAGGTGCTATAGGTAGGCCACTTTTAATATACAGTTAAACCTGTCTATAGCTCTTGGGACTCACCAAAATAAGGTGCTATAGGCAGGTCACTTTTAATATACAGTTAAACCTGTCTATAGCTCTTGGGACTCACCAAAATAAGGTACTATAGGCAGGTCACTTTTAATATACAGTTAAACCTGTCTATAGCTCTTGGGACTCACCAAAATAAGGTGCTATAGGCAGGTCACTTTTAATGTACAGATACACCTGTCTATAGCGCTTCCTCTTGGGACTCACCAAAATAAGGTGCTATAGACAGGTCACTTTTAATGTACAGTTAAACCTATCTATAGTGCCTCCTCTTGGGACTCACCAAAATAAGGTGCTATTGGTAGGCCACTTTTAATATACATTTAAACCTGTCTATAGCTCTTGGGACTCACCAAAATAAGGTACTATAGGCAGGTAACTTTCAATGTACAGTTAAACCTGTCTATAGCGCCTCCTCTTGGGACTCACCAAAATAAGGTGCTATAGGCAGGTCACTTTTAATATATAGTTAAACCTGTCTATAGCTCTTGGGACTCACCAAAATAGGGTGCTATAGACAGGTCACTTTTAATGAACAGTTAAACCTGTCTATGGCGCCTCCTCTTTGGGACTCACCAAAATAGGGTGCTATAGACAGGTCACTTTTAATGTACAGTTAAACCTGTCTATAGCTCTTGGGACTCACCAAAATAGGGTGCTATAGAGAAGGGGTGCTATAGACAGGTCACTTTTAATGAACAGTTAAACCTGTCTATAGCGCCCCCTCTTGGGACTCACCAAAATAGGGTGCTATAGACAGGTCACTTTCAATGTACAGTTAAACCTGTCTATAGCGCCCCCTCTTGGGTCTCACCAAAATAGGGTGCTATAGAGAGGAGGTGATATAGACAGGTCACTTCTAATGTACAGTTAAACCTGCCTATAGCGCGCCCTCTTGGGACTCACCAAAATAAGGTGCTATAGGCAGGCCACTTTTAAGATACAGTTAAACCTGTCTATAGATCTTGGGACTCATCAAAATAAGGTGCTATAGGCAGGTCACTTTTATTGTACAGTTAAACCTGTCTATAGCGCCTCCTCTTGGGACTCACCAAAATAGGGTGCTATAGACAGGTCACTTTCAATGTACAGTTAAACCTGTCTATAGCGCCTCCTCTTGGGACTCACCAAAATAGGGTGCTATAGACAGGTCACTTTTAATGTACAGTTAAACCTGTCTATAGCGCCTCCTCTTGGAACTTACCGAAATAGGTTGCTATAGACAGGTCAATTTTAATGTACAGTTAAACCTGTCCATAGCGCCCCCTCTTGGGACTCACCAAAATAGGGTGCTATAGACAGGTCACTTTTAATGTACAGTTAAACCTGTCTATAGCGCCTCCTCTTGGGACTCACCAAAATATGGTGCTATAGAGAGGAGGTGATATAGACAGGTCACTTTTAATGTACAGTTAAACATGCCTATAGCGCCCCCTCTTGGGTCTCACCAAAATAGGGTGCTATAGAGAGGGGGTACTATAGACAGGTCACTTCTAATGTACAGTTAAACCTGCCTATAGCGCCCCCTCTTGGGACTCACCAAAATATGGTGCGATAGGCAGGCCACTTTTAATAAACAGTTAAACCTGTCTATAGCTCTTGGGACTCACCAAAATAAGGTGCTATAGGCAGGTCAATTTTAATATATGGTTAAACCTGTCTATAGCTCTTGGGACTCACCAAAATAAGGTGCTATAGGCAGGTCACTTTTAATGTACAGTTAAACCTGTCTATAGCGCCTCCTCTTGGGACTCACCAAAATAGGGTGCTATAGACAGGTCACCTTTAATGTACAGTTAAACCTGTCTATAGCGCCACCTCTTGGGACTCACCAAAATAGGGTGCTATAGACAGGTCACCTTTAATTTACAGTTAAACCTGTCTATAGCGCCACCTCTTGGGACTCACCAAAATAGGGTGCTATAGACAGGTCACCTTTAATGTACAGTTAAACCTGTCTATAGCGCCACCTCTTGGGACTCACCAAAATAGGGTGCTATAGACAGGTCATTTTTAATGTATAGTTAAACATGTCTATAGCGCCCCCTCTTGGGTATCACCAAATTAGGGTGCTATAGAGAGGGGGTGCTATAGAAAGGTAACTTTTAATGTACAGTTAAACCTGTCTATAGCGCTCCCTCTTGGGACTCACCAAAATAGGGTGCTATAGAGAGGGGGTGATATAGACAGGTCACTTTTAATGTACAGTTAAACATGTCTATAGCGCCCCCTCTTGGGACTCACCAAAATTGGGTGCTATAGAGAGGGGGTACTATAGACAGGTCACTTCTAATGTATAGTTAAACCTGCCTATAGCGCCCCATCTTGGGACTCACCAAAATATAGTGCTATAGAGAGGGGGTGCTATAGACAGGTCACTTTTAATGTACAGTTAAACCTGACTATAGCGCCTCCTCTTGGGACTCACCAAAATATAGTGCTATAGAGAGGGAGTGTTATAGACAGGTCACTTTTAATGTACAGTTAAACATGTCTATAGCACCCCTCTTGGGACTCACCAAAATATAGTGCTATAGAGAGGGGGTGCTATAGACAGGTCACTTTTAATGTACAGTTAAACCTGTCTATAGCGCCTCCTCTTGGGACTCACCAAAATATAGTGCTATAGAGAGGGAGTGCTATAGACAGGTCACTTTTAATGTACAGTTAAACGTGTCTATAGCGCCCCTCTCGGGACTCACCAAAATATAGTGCTATAGAGAGGGAGTGCTATAGACAGGTCACTTTTAATGTACAGTTAAACATGTCTATAGCACCCCTCTTGGGACTCACCAAAATATAGTGCTATAGAGAGGGAGTGCTATAGACAGGTCACTTTTAATGTACAGTTAAACGTGTCTATAGCACCCCTCTTGGGACTCACCAAAATATAGTGCTATAGAGAGGGAGTGCAATAGACAGGTCACTTTTAATGTACAGTTAAACCTGTCTATAGCGCCCCATCTTGGGACTCACCAAAATATAGTGCTATAGAGAGGGAGTGCAATAGACAGGTCACTTTTAATGTACAGTTAAACCTGTCTATAGCGCCCCATCTTGGGACTCACCAAAATATAGTGCTATAGAGAGGGAGTGCAATAGACAGGTCACTTTTAATGTACAGTTAAACCTGTCTATAGCGCCCCATCTTGGGACTAACCAAAATATAGTGCTATAGAGAGGGAGTGCAATAGACAGGTCACTTTTAATGTACAGTTAAACATGTCTATAGCACACTTCTTGGGACTCACCAAAATATAGTGCTATAGAGAGGGAGTGCTATAGACAGGTCACTTTTAATGTACAGTTAAACCTGTCTATAGCACACTTCTTGGGACTCACCAAAATATAGTGCTATAGAGAGGGAGTGCTATAGACAGGTCACTTTTAATGTACAGTTAAACCTGTCTATAGCACACTTCTTGGGACTCACCAAAATATAGTGCTATAGAGAGGGAGTGCAATAGACAGGTCACTTTTAATGTACAGTTAAACCTGTCTATAGCCCACTTCTTGGGACTCACCAAAATATAGTGCTATAGAGAGGGAGTGCAATAGACAGGTTTAACTGTAGTTTAATTCTCTTATAAAAGATGGCGTTTAACGCATCGTTTAAACATTGTAATATGGTTAATTTATTTACATAATCTTCAGATTGTATTGTATTGCATAGTTTTGAATTATGGCATATCTATATAAATTCACGTAGATACTTTTAAGGTAGACCTTTAAGAAAATAAAGTCCTTTCGTGTTTATCCCTCCTAGCGTCATTTTTCAACACGTCAATATTGTTATTTATAATACAATATAATGCGGCTTATGATTGTTGAACGACATTTGAAAATTATCCGCATGTGTTTCTTTTGAACGGAAAATCGAAATTAATTTTAAGGAGAAATACCGATTATTTCTAACTTCAGGGGTGAAGTATGAAAGGATTAATTGTGGAGAGTAATGATAAACGGATAAATAAGTCCAGGGTAACCTAGTGGACATGGCATCTGCACGGTAAGCCGTACCCTGTAGGTTCGATTCCCATCCCTGGACACTTTTTTTTTCCGTTTATCATTACCCTTCACAATTCATCATTTCATACTTCATCCCTAAGGTTAGAAATAATCGTTATTTCTCCTTGAAATAAATTTCGATTTTCCGTTCAAAGAAATACATGCGGGATAATTTTCAATGTCGTTCTACAATTGGTATGTATCAAATAGGGGACAGGAAACAATACAACACTGTGTATTTATGGTGAATGTGTCTGTGTGCAGTTTTCAAGAGCAGGGGACATTACTCCTTAAGGAATTTGATGGCAAATTCCATTATGATTGGAGTTCCACAGATCGCTAGAGCCAGAGGATGGAACAGAGCTTGGAAGTTGTTGGTTTTTGTGGGATGCTGTGCCGGGTTCCTCTACCAAGTGGGGGAGTTCACTGTGATCTTCCTGACATATCCTCTCACTCTCACCATTGAGCTCTCCACTCCCCACTTCATGATGCTGCCCGCCATGACACTCTGTCTCACCAACTGGTTGGTATCTCACAAACTGGTAACATACCGACAATTCTCAAATGTTCCAAGACTTCTTTTTACCTTCTTTTTTCTTATCTCCACTCAATCATATTAGGGTATCAAGCTTGTAAAGCTTGTTGATGGTGTCTTTTGACAACCATCATGACTGGGTGAAGTAGAATGTCATTAAGACTGGGAGCACTACTCAGTAGCAGGCCGAGTTAGCTCTAAAATAAATGGCCGCCTCTGACATGAGGAACAGACGCCATGTGCAACCACTCCTAACATGGAGTACATCCTGTATCCCTGGAGTCCTTACAGTAGAATGTGTTTGTCATTAAGACAGGAAGCACTACTCAGTGGCAGGCCACTGACTTAGCTCCAATATGTCTGACATGAGGAACATGTACATCCAACATGGAGTACATCCTGTATCCCTGGAGTCCTTACAGTAGAATGTGTTTGTCATTAAGACAGGGAGCACTACTCAGTAGCAGGCCACTGACTTAGCTCCAATATGTCTGACATGAGGAACATGTTCAGCCAACATGGAGTACATCCTGTATCCCTGGAGTCCTTACAGTAGAATGTGTTTGTCATTAAGACAGGGAGCACTACTCAGTAGCATGCCACTGACTTAGCTCGAATATGTTTGACATGAGAAACATGTACAGCCAACATGGAGTACATCCTGTATCCCTGGAGTCCTTACAGTAGAATGTGTTTGTCATTAAGACAGGGAGCACTACTCAGTGGCAGGCCACTGACTTAGCTCCAAAAGAAATGGGCATCTCTGACATAAAGAACAGACACCATGTACAACTGATCCTAACAATGGAGTACAAACACTGCTCATCCTGTATCCCTGGAGACCTTACAGGGTACTATCAGCATGGCCAGCTGAGTCCAGGTTGTTTAGTGAGCTTGTTACTGCTCCCCTTTCTCCTTTGTCATCCGGGCTTGGGACCGGCAAAGACGGAGTTTTCCCTAAAGTTGCACATATTAGCTAAAGAATCAACAACAAAAAACTGTGATGAGGCAAAATATTTATATATCAATGCAGAGATAAGGTTCTTTCTTAAAGGTTTACTGGATTGAATCCATAAAAACAAAGAGGCAAACATAAGATGTATTTTAAGCTGGAATTCTACTGTCCTAAAAGCTTATGTCCATTGTTTACTTAAATACCATTTCTGAGATTCCATCCTTCAGTGTAACATATATAAACAGAATGATCCAATACAGTATTAGAACTCTAAAGAAGTAGTTTGGTAGATTGGATTGGTGAAACCACTGGGAGGGTTCACCACTGATGAATCAAGCCCTCATAATATTTTTTCACCGCAGTAAGGACAGTAGAAGTTTGTTTTTTTTTTTTTGTGAAAGAAACATTCGTGCTTTAATGCTTTCAATTCTTGTGTAGAGATAGCGTGTTATTGCCGTTATAGTAACCAAGATTTCTTATTCTATTTTGTTATAAAGATTGGAGAACCAGGTTTCACTCTGAAACTGGTACACACTGGTAGCAATTCCAACGGAAAAGGAAGCTGAACAGGGTCAAATAAAACCAAACTCGAGGTCAATAAATCCCAACAAATCTTGGTGAAACGCGCGTAACTTTGAATTTAAAAAAATTACATTTAAATATTCTTTAACCTCTCTGTAAAGGATAACATCTAGTTACAGAGTCAAAGTCTCCTTTAGGGAGAGATGTCCTCTTACTGGAGAGTTGCTAAATACAGTAGAATTACCTCTCTGTAAAGGACAACACCTAGTTACAGAGCCAAAGTGTCCTTTAGGGAGAGGTGTCCTCTTACTGGAGAGTTGCTAAATACAGTAGAACTACCTCTCTGTAAAGGACAACACCTAGTTACAGAGCCAAATTGTCCTTTAGGGAGAGGTTTCCTCTTACTGGAGAGTTGCTAAATACAGTAGAACTACCTCTCTGTAAAGGACAACACCTAGTTACAGAGCCAAAGTGTCCTTTAGGGAGAGGTGTCCTCTTACTGGAGAGTTGCTAAATACAGTAGAACTACTTCTCTGTAAAGGACAACACCTAGTTACAGAGCCAAATTGTCCTTTAGGGGGAAGTTTCCTCTTACTGGAGAGTTGCTAAATACAGTAGAACTACCTCTCTGTAAAGGACAACACCTAGTTACAGAGCCAAAGTGTCCTTTAGGGAGAGGTGTCCTCTTACTGGAGAGTTACTAAATACAGTAGAACTACCTCTCTGTAAAGGATAACACAGCAATGATGAGCCAAGCCATCCCAATATTTTTTTCAACGCAGTAAGGACAGTAGAGTTTGTTTAATATGTGAAAAAAGAAACATTCACGTCTTAATATTTTCATTCGTTATATATATTTGTATTAAAATTGAAACTAGTTAAAGATCTTAAAGCTAGAAGCTGCCTGGCCGGCATTCATAGCTCTTTGAATTTAGAGACACCTCGAAATGAAAAGGTTTTACTATCTCGAGGTTTCGACAAAACTCTTTCATCCTCCTCAGGAAAAAAATAAATATTAAACCATTTAGCAAGGCGTTATATCTATTTTACAGATCTATAACGTTTTGCTAAATGCTAATTTTTATATTTTTTTCTGACGAGAGTGAAAGATTTTTGTAGAAACGTCGATAAAATAAAAACCTTTTTTTGCAGAAGTGTCTTTTATTTTATTTTTATTTTAAGAACTAGTTGAAGACCTATCGTGATCTTTAAAGAGAGAGTGGTGTCCTCTTACCAGAGATTTTCATAATAGTATGAATGGTAATTATTGGTGATGGAAACTGTCCTTTGTAGAGAGATGTCCTCTAGTGGGAGTGTCCTCTCATGGAGGTTGTTCTACTGTATTGGTGATGTAAACTGTCCTTTGTAGAGAGATGTCCTCTAGTGGGAGTGTCCTTTCATGGAGGTTGTTCTACTGTATTGGTGATGTAAACTGTACTTTGTAGAGAGGTGTCCTCTAGCTGGAGTGTCCTCTCATGGAGTTTGTTCTACTGTATTGGTGATGAAAACTGTCCTTTGTAGAGAGGTGTCCTCTAGCGGGAGTGTCCTCTCATGGAGGTTGTTCAACTGTATTGGTGATTTTTTTAAGGAATAACTCTTATCATGACCAATTTAGTATGAAGTAAGGAATGAAGAGTAGTTTCTTATATATACATTTTATTCACGCTAGCTTTCGAACCTATGAGGTTCTTCAACGGGCTTGAGTAGCTTTTACACTAACAAAAGTACTGCAGCACAGGGACCTTATATACACCTAGGAGGAAATTTACATACTTAAGCCGATGGATTAAAAGAGATTATATGATGCCGACGTTAAAATTGGGATATTTACATATAAAAAACCGAAATCAAGATTTGTAAAATTATGAATATATGTAAAACAGCCAACATTGTTGCGATAAATGAGTAAAAGTTTTTCACAAAAAGAACATTCCCCCTCAGTACACACACTTCTCCTCCAGTAGCCCCATAGCATATAAAATAAATACAGTTAAGACCCTATCCAAAAGAATCATCACCCATTGTTCGTTGCCTATATTTAAAACTATCGAAAAATCTAGAATCCGATTGACTCTCATAGCGGCAGGTTACCCCTTACCCTTTATAGACAAACACATGTTTGATCCAAGTGTCCCTACAACTACTACAATCCATAGATCCACATGTTGGCTTCCATATTCCCCTAAAGCCGTTTCAATATCCCGCATATTACGCCCATACGGTATCAAGGTTCTATACAACTGTCCCCCCAGCCTATCCGCCATCCTCAGAAATAGCATTACCAAATCAGATAGACCTACCCTCCCTGTTGACTCTACTGGCGCCATCTATTCCTTACATTGCAATAATTGCCCAGCATCATATGTCGGGGAAACGGGCAGAACCACACGCATCAGAATTTCAGAGCATAACCGCAATATTCACAACAAAGATACCAAATCCCTAATCTACACCCATATTGCACAAACAGGCCACAGTTTTGACCTTGAACATCCAATATTAAATACAGGCATATAAACCATAAATACAACAGACTTTGCTTTGAATCCATTATTTCCTCACAAACCAACAGTATCAACCGTAAAATAGACCTTCCCGATATATACAAAGTCCTTCATTAATAGTGCGTACTACTCCTCCCACCCACCCCCCCTACCCCCCCCCCCTTCCCCTCCCCATTAGTTGTGACATTGAGTGGAGACCCGGGCTCTGCACTTGGACTTTTACTCATTTATCGCAACAATGTTGGCTGTTTTACATATATTCATAATTTTACAAATCTTGATTTCGGTTTTTTATATGTAAATATCCCAATTTTAACGTCGGCATCATATAATCTCTTTTAATCCATCGGCTTAAGTATGTAAATTTCCTCCTAGGTGTATATAAGGTCCCTGTGCTGCAGTACTTTTGTTAGTGTAAAAGCTACCCAAGCCCGTTGAAGAACCTCATAGGTTCGAAAGCTAGCGTGAATAAAATGTCTATATAAGAAGCTACTCTTCATTCCTTACTTCATACTGTATTGGTGATGGAAACTGTTCTTTGTAGAGAGGTGTTCTCTAGCCGGAGTGTTCTCTCATGGATGTTGTTCTACTGTATTGGTGATGGAAACTTTCCTTTGTAGAGAGGTGTCTTCTAGCAGGAGTGTCCTCTCATGGATGTTGTTCTACTGTATTGGTGTTGGAAACTGTCCATTGTAGAGGTGTCCTCTAGTATATACCATTTCTATACAATACACAAGCCAATTTACCATAAATAAATAAATAAATATATATATATATAAAGTTGTGATTGTACAGGCTCGACAAAAACTACTACTGTACTCGGTTTCCTCAGAACTGCCAAGTTGATGATTTTGGCAACTACACGGTAAGTGTTCTGGGGCAGCAATGGGTAAAAGACACAGTAGAAATATATATGTGGCGACCACACTTTGTTTCAGAGAGCGCGAACTGGGACAAAGCTTCTCTACAAATACGGGCAGTAGTATAGCGCCTCACTACGCATGCGCGGACGGCATCCGGGACTCTAAGCACGCGCGTCGTCAAAAATAAGGTTGGAGGGGGAGTAGTGTGGTGACCACACTTTGCTTCAGCGAGCGCGAACTGGGACAAAGCTCTATTACACACACAGCTCTCGCTGAAGCAAAGTGTTGTCGCCACATATTTATTAAACCAGGCATCATGAAACGGGTAGTTAAGGCCAGAATTGCGTGAGAACGCGATAAAAATTTATCCGATAGATAACGCGAGCCATCAGCAACTTTCAGTAAATGTATTTTCTTAATTTATGAACCTTATCCCAGGTAATGTCACATTTGTACTATTTTTCACCTATATACAAAGGGGGATCAATAAATAAGGTGAATTATCTTATTTCTTAAAAATTAAAAAAAAAACAAAAATAATTTAAACCACAGAATATTAAAATATAACATCGAGAGACTATTTAAGGTGTTCTGTTCTTTTTTTCCCACGCGCGGCGCGAGACTTATAAATAAACTAAAATGGAAGCTTCCTTGAAGGATTGCACCACGCTTGAACAACGTGCAGTTATTCGTTTCTTGAATGCAGAAGGTATTCAAACATCTCAAATATGCCAAAGAATGAAAAATATCTATGGTGAGTCTTGTTTGTCTCAAAAACATTTATAAATGGGTTAACGAGTTCAAAAATGGACGAATTACATGTTCCTCAGGTCTCAACGTTCGGCCGGTAAAGTTTTGTTAACAATTTTTTGGGATGTTGATGGACCAATCTGTCTAGATTTTTTATCCTCAAGGCAACGTATGAACAGCGACCTTTTTGTGACATTCTTGTAAATAAGCTAAAGCCCGGTATAAGAAACAAAAGAAGAGGGAAGCTTAGTAAAGGTGTTCTCTTCCTTCATCATAATGCAAGGCCGCATACATCTTGTAAAACTGTATCTACAATCATTATATTAGGTTTTGAAGTTTTAGAACATCCTGCATATAGTCCAGACCTAGCCCCCTCTGACAATTTCCTTTTTGGACTACTAAAGAATGAGTTAAAGGAAAGCGTTTTGACTCGGATGAAGATGTCCAGAAAGTGGTGCAAGATTTTTTTCACACGCTTCCTAAGAGTGCCTATAAAGAGGGTATTTACAAGTTGCCAGAACGATGGAGACGATGTATAGAAAGCCAAGGTGATTATTTTGAATAAATCAAGTCCTAATTTTTAATATCGTTTTTATTTTTTTTATAAATTATAATTCACCTTATTTTATTGATCCTGCCTTGTACATATGAAAAACAATAGAAAATAAGTGGGTCGAGTGTCGATATTAAAAATAAAGCATATCCTGACCAGGAACACATGTGCTTTTTAGATGGCAGAGCGCAATCTGGTGGAACAGAAATCAACTAAACATTGATTTAACCTGTTTCCTGATATTTGGTCAACCCATTTACTTGATAAATCAAGAAAAGTCATCCACAAACGTGTTTCGGGCTGTTAGCGCTCGTCAGCGTGAAGCAGGCTGTACTACTGCGATCGAAAAATGTTTTGGTCCCAGTGGCTTCTTGAGAAACCAAGAAATGGGTATTTACGGCCAAACTTGCGTAAATAGGCTTAACAGGCTTAACACACGAAAAAACTAATAAAAAAAAATAAAAATATTTTTTTTTTCTATTTTTTTTTCATATAGATATAATCTTCAACAATTATTTGGCAATGCGTTTTTCTTTTTTTATCTCTACAGACCTCAATAACTAATTTGGTGAAACCGCTGAGAGGGTTCACCATTGTAAACCTATGTCCATAGTTTACTTAAATACCATTTCTAAGATTCCACACTTCAGTGTAACATATATAAACAGAATGATCCAATACAGTATTAGAGCTCTAAAGAAGCAGTCTGGTAGATTAATTTGGTGAAACTGCTGAGATGGTTCACCACTGTAAGCATATGTCCATAGTTTACTTAAATACCATTTCTAAGATTCCACACTTCAGTGTAACATATAAACAGAATGATCCAATACAGTATTAAAGCTCTAAGAAGCAGTCTGGTAGATTAAATTGATGAAACCGCTGAGAGGGTTCACCACTGTAAGCATATGTCCATAGTTTACTTAAATACCATTTCTAAGATTCCACTCTTCATTGTAACATATATAAACAGAATGATCCAATACAGTATTAGAGCTCTAAAGAAGCGCTCTGGTAGATTGATTTGGTGAAACCGCTGGGAGGGTTCACCACTGATAAACCAAGCCCTTCCAATATTTTTTCATCGCAGTAAGGACAGTAGAAGTTTGATTTATTTGTGAAAAGAAACATTCGTGTCTTAATGTCTTCATTTGTTATATATAGATGGAGCGTTATTGCTCTGTATTAAATGCATGTAATCTCTGTATTTGTGTTTATTTACATTTACAACAAGCTAAATACTGCGTTGGCGACTTTACTTTTCAACATTGTCGCGGAGATAAATAAAGCAAGGGCAAATTTGGGAATAATTAATTTATTATAAGGGGTATTTATAGGGAGAGAGAGAGTGTACAACTTACCTCAAGTTAAATATAATCCTAATGTCAGCCACCGTCCCGTTTTCCTTATTTACAGATCAGCTTCCGAGAACCCCTCACACCTGTGGTCCCCCCCCCCCCCCCCGGGGTCCAGGGATGATTGACAGGTGTCCCATCTGGATGGAGCTTCTTGACAATATTTTAAATTTTATATAAAACTGCGAGTGATATTGTAAGTAACTTAGTAAATCCTTCTACTGAACAACTGGCTGTTGAATGAACTAAGTAAGACTTTATATTCCGACTTTAGACAATCTTCTACCCTTGATATATCCATGTATAAAACTGATGTATAGATTTCTAATGTATAATACTTTAATTAAAAGGCATATATTGGATCAAAATATTATTTATTTTACCAATATTTCAGTTGGCTGAACGCCAACCTTTATCAAGGTATTATAACATAAATATTATTTATAAATTAACACAAAGCAAACTTCTACTGCCCTTACTGCGATGAAAAAATATATATTGGGAGGGCTTGGCTCATCAGTGGTGAACCCTCTCAGCGGTTTCGCCAATTTAATCCACCAGACCGCTTCTCAGAGCTCTAATACTGTATTGGAGAATTCTGCTTATATACGCAGCATTATTTATATATGTTGTAATATTATTGTTGCATACTGTAGGATGAATGCAGTGTGGCATGTTGGTTACAGTCGTGGTGGCCACAATGTTTAGAGTGGGTTCAGGTGTGATTGGGATTACACAAAAGACATGTTGGATGTCACCATAGAGATGGCGAGAGAGTAAGTGAAGCCGACAACGGTCAGGGGAGATCTGTCCAGGGAGGACTGTCAATCGCTGTGTCTCAAAGTGGACTGATAACTAAGACAACCCTCTACCCTTGATCCATCCATGTATGAAACTGTATAAAATTTTGGTAATTATTTATAATACATTGTTGGATATTCCTATTTCAATTGTACCACTGATGAGCAAATCCCTCCCAATATATTGTTACGTCGTACCCAGACGCTGTTCTTTGTTTAATCAGGATGCCACAAAGATACGTGAGTTTGAAGGAATGCAGAAAAGTTATCGCTTTATTATACGTGGTACTAAACAGAAGGAATACAATCAGTGGGACTTGTCTTCAGCCTCCCCGTCAGAAGGATCCTTGGCGCCCTGGATGTCACTCTTGTGTCCCGCTCCACACTGTACAGCCTGGACTACACCGTCTTGTAGACCGCTCCGATGTCAGTCTCTCCTGGCACCGTCTTGTAGGATCATCCATACGCCTGGAGACAAGTCGCCACGTCTTCTCCTCGCCACAGATGTAACCAGACTCTGTCCTCCCCCACACAGGAATGCTGTTTTTGGCGCCTGCCACATGGAGTCCACCCCTCTTTCCCCAACTTTACTCTCGTATCTTGACATCCATGTTACAATATTTTTTATCATTGCAGTTAGGTCTGTATAAATTTGATTTATGTATGAAAGAAACTTTCATGACTTAATGTTTTCATTTTCTCTAAGTATCTTTTGTTCTCAGTTGTCTGTTCTCAGCTAAAATGATGAAGTATTTAATGGTTGTCTGTATACAGATTTCTCAAGCGCTACTGAATATCCTGATGAGAAATGCCACAAAAGAACTCCTGATGACAGCTGGGCAGCCGATTGATAAGATCTTGTTTTACCAGCTATCAGCTTGGGATGGCGGGGACTTCATACCGTAAGTTTTTTATTCATTTATAACTAGCGAATGTTCCCGGCTTCGCCCGGTTTTTACCCGAGTAAAAGTTTGCCTAAAAACATTTGTTAAAACGATTCTAGCAAACATCCAATCCCTACTGAATCTATACTTCTCAAGACGAATGTACCCGGCTTCCCTCGGTTTTTACTCGAGTAAAAGTTTGCCTAACCAACAATCGTTAAAACGATTCTAGCAAACATCCAATCCGTACTGAATCTATATTTGTCAAGACGAATGTACCCGGCTTCGCCCATTTTTACACGAGCAAAGGTTTGCCTAACCAACATTTGTTAAAACGATTCTAGAAAACATCCAATCCCTACTGAATCTATACTTGTCAAGACGAATGTTCCCGGCTTCGCCCGGTTTTTACCCGAGTAAAAGTTTGCCTAACCAACATTTGTTAAAACGATTCTAGAAAACATCCAATCCCTACTGAATCTATACTTGTCAAAACGAATGAACCCGGCTTCGCCTGGTTTTTACCCGAGTAGAAGTTTGCCTAAATAATATTTGTTAAAACGATTCTAGAAAACATCCAATCCCTACTGAATCTATGTTTGTCAAGACGAATGTACAGGCTTCGCCCGGTTTTTACCCGAGAAAAGGTTTGCCTAACCAACATTTGTTAAAACGATTCTGGCAAACATCCAAACCCTACTAAATCTATACTTGTTAAGACGAATATACCCGGCTTCGCCCGGTTTTTTACCCGAGTAAAAGTTTGCCTAACCAACATTTCTTAAAACGATTCTAGAAAACATCCAATCCCTACTGAATATTGGGAGGGCTTGGCTCATCAGTGGTGAATCCTCCCAGCGATATATGCGCAGAATGATCCCCAATACAGTATTAGATCTCTATGAAGCGGTCTGGTAGATTAAATTGATGAAACCGCTGGGAGGGTTCACCACTGATGAGCCAAGCCCTCCCAATATTTTTTAATCGCAGTAAAGACAGTAGACGTCGGTTTTATTTGTGAAAGTTACTGTGATATCTTTCAGAGTTATTGTCTGAATCCCGATATACATGCTAAAAGGTATAACTTCCTTAAGTTTGTCCATGAGTGTATCTTTCAGAGTTATTGTCTGAATCCCGATATACATGCTAAAAGGTACATCTTCCTTTAGTGTTGTCCATGAGTGTATCTTTCAGAGTTATTGTCTGAATCCCGATATACATGCTAAAAGGTACATCTTCCCTTAGTGTTGTCCATGAGTGTATCTTTCAGAGTTATTGTCTGAATCCCGATATACATGCTAAAAGGTACATCTTCCTTTAGTGTTGTCCATGAGTGTATCTTTCAGAGTTATTGTCTGAATCCCGATATACATGCTAAAAGGTACAACTTCCTTAAGTGTTGTCCATGAGTGTATCTTTCAGAGTTATTGTCTGAATCCCGATATACATGCTAAAAAGTACAACTTGACTATGTGTTGTCCATGAGTGTATCTTTCAGAGTTATTGTCTGAATCCCGATATACATGGTAACAGATACAACTTCCCTAAATTATAATATAATATTATAGTCAGAGTTATTGTCTGAATCCCGATATACATGCTAAAAAGTACAACTTCCCTAAGTGTTGTCCATGAGTTTTGTGTGTTTCAGAGAGAAGAATTACTTCAAGAGCCATGTGGTGACGGAACTAGGAGACTTGGCCGAATGTTATGTCTTCAATCACCAACTGATAGATCCAAACTTTAACCAGAGTCAGCTTCCTGTTCTACCTCGTAAGTAGCCTTTATTTAACGAATGGAGACATTTAGACACGAATTTTTCTTTCCAAAAATATATCAAACTTCAACTGTCCTTTATTCGTTGAAAAAATTGGGAGGGCTTGGCTAATCAGTGGTACAAGTGAAAAAGGAATATACAACAATGTATTATAAATAATTACCAAAATTTTAGACAGTTTCATACATGGATGGATCAAGGGTAGAGGGTTGTCTTAGTTATCAGTCCGCTTTGAGACTCGAGGATTGACAGACCCCCCTGGACAGATCTCCCCTGACCGGTGTCGGCTTCACTTACTCTCTCGCCATCTCTATGGTGACATCCAACATGTATTTTGTGTAATCCCAATCACACCTGAACCCACTCTAAACATTGTGGCCACCACGACTGTAACCAACATGCCACACTGCATTCATCCTACAGTATGCAACAATAATATTACAACATATATAAATAATGCTGCGTATATAAGCCGAATTCTCCAATACAGTATTAGAGCTCTGAGAAGCGGTCTGGTGGATTAAATTGGCGAAACCGCTGAGAGGGTTCACCACTGATGAGCCAAGCCCTCCCAATATATATTTTTTCATCGCAGTAAGGGCAGTAGAAGTTTGCTTTGTGTTAATTTATAAATAATATTTATGTTATAATACTTTGATAAAGGTTGGCGTTCAGCCAACTGAAATATTGGTAAAATAAATGATATTTTGATCCAATATATGTCTTTTAATTAAAGTATTATACATTAGAAATCTATACATCAGTTTTATACATGGATATATCAAGGGTAGAAGATTGTCTAAAGTCGGAATATAAAGTCTTACTTAGTTCATTCAACACCCAGTTGTACAGTAGAAGGATTTACTAAGTTACTTACAATATCACTCGCAGCTTTATAAAATTTTAAATATTTGAAAGTAAAGTCGCCAGCGCGGTATTTAGCTAGTTGTAAATGTAAGTAAACACAAATACAGAGATTACATGCATTTAATACAGAGCAATAACGCTCCATCTATATATAACAAATGAAGACATTAAGACACGAATGTTTCTTTTCACAAATAAATCAAACTTCTTCTGTCCTTAATGCAATGAAAAAATATTGGAAGGGCTTGGATTATCAGTGGTGAATCCCCCCAGTGGTTTCACCAAATCAATCTACCAGACTGCTTCTTTAGAGCTCTAATACTGTATTGGATCATTCTGTTTATATATGTTACACTGAAGAGTGGAATCTTAGAAATGGTATTTAAGTAAACTATGGACATATGCCTACAGTGGTGAACCATCTCAGCGGTTTCACCAAATCAATCTACCAGACTGCTTCTTAGAGCTCTAATACTGTATTGGATCATTCTGTTTATATATGTTACACTGAAGAGTGGAATCTTAGAAATGGTATTTAAGTAAACTATGGACATATGCTTACAGTGGTGAATCCTCCCAGTGGTTTCACCAATTTAATCTACCAGACTGCTTCTTAGAGCTTTAATACTGTATTGGATCATTCTGTTTATATATGTTACACTGAAGAGTGGAATCTTAGAAATGGTATTTAAGTAAACTATGGACATATGCTTACAGTGGTGAATCCTCCCAGTGGTTTCACCAAATCAATCTACCAGACCGCTTCTTCAGAGCTCTAATACTGTATTGGATCATTCTGTTTATATATGTTATACTGAAGAGTGGAATCTTAGAAATGGTATTTAAGTAAACTATGGACATATGCTTACAGTGGTGAACACTCCCAGCGGTTTCATCAATTTAATCTACCAGACCGCTTCTTCAGAGCTCTAATACTGTATTGGATCATTCTGTTTATATATGTTACACTGAAGTGTGGAATCTTAGAAATGGTATTTAAGTAAACTATGGACATATGCTTACAGTGGTGAACACTCCCAGCAGTTTCACCAATTTAATCTACCAGACTGCTTCTTTAGAGCTCTAATACTGTATTGGATCATTCTGTTTATATATGTTACACTGAAGTGTGGAATCTTAGAAATGGTATTTAAGTAAACTATGGACATATGCTTACAGTGGTGAACCCTCTCAGCAGTTTCACCAGTTTAATCTACCTAACTTCGATCTTACTTTTTTTAATCTAACTTTTGTATATATCACTATTTTTGTTTGATATAGTTAGAATCTTTCTCTTTTTTTTTCTCTCTCTCTGCGCTCTGGCACTCACTTCCGTGCAGCACCGTTATGGTTTTTTTTTTGCTTATCCCTAGTACACCTGGTACAGGCCATGATAATCATGGTGGGTAGAGGTAGGCGCCTTCTTTTCCTGTAAGTGCACCACATATCTACACATGTGAAAAGCAGTTCGACTTTGCACTTACAAATGTACCACAGCCTCGTTTGGTTACTTGCACTCGCTGGTTGGTTTGGACTTTTGCAAGAATGGGGGACATTGGAGCATTTAAAAAAAAAAAAGATAAAAGTACCCAATGCGGGAATCGAACCCGGGTCGTAGCGGTTGAAAGCCAACGGTTTAGACCATCCTTCCACCAACCACCTGCGCGGTTAGAGTTGTAACAGCAAATACACTTTGGAATCTCTGTCTCAATATCTTCTTTACAATATAATAGGATATATATATATGTAGACAATATATTCAGCAGAGTTGTGTGTTTACAGATGAAATGTACTTCGTGTATCGGAACACGGCACAGCTGGGGATGTTCATAAACAAGTCCATGCTGTTTGACCATGAGAAAGCTCGGCTGTACATGGCACTCCACAGTCCTTACAAGTTCAACAATCCTTTCTTCGAGGGTTTCTACGTTGAGAAGGGACGGAGCAACATCATGGGATTCACTCTGGTCAGTATAACAACAATGGATGTACTAAACTTTGACCGTTGACCGATGATTATCATAGAACAGCTGGAGGAGCATGGACTCATGGAATTGGTATAATCTTTACACAAGGGGATGAAAAACAACAACAACAACAACACTGTCTATAAACAGCTGGAGGAGTATGGACTCATGGAATTGGTGTAAACTTTACACAAGTGGATAAGAAACAACAACAACACTGTCTATAAACAGCTGGAGGAGCATGGACTCATGGAATTGGTGTAACCTTCACACAAGGGGATAAGAAACAACAACAACACTGTCTATAAACAGCTGGAGGAGCATGGGCTCATGGAGTTGGTGTAATCTTTACACAAGGGGATAAGAAACAACAACACTGTCTATAAACAGCTGGAGGAGCATGGACTCATGGAATTGGTGTAATCTTTACACAAGGAGATTAGAAACAACAAAAACACTGTCTATAAACAGCTGGAGGAGCAGGGAATTTGTGTAAACTTTACACAAGGGGATAAGAAACAACAACACTGTCTACAAACAGCTTGAGGAGCATGGACTCATGGAATTGGTGTAATCTTTACACAAGGGGATAAGAAACAAAACTGTCTATAAACAGCTGGAGGAGCATGGACTCATGGAATTGGTGTAATCTTCACACAAGCGGATAAGATACAACAACAACACTGTCTATTTACAGCTGGAGGAGCATGGACTCATGGAATTGGTGTAATCTTTACACAAGGGAATAAGAAACAACAACAACACTGTAATAAACAGCTGGAGGAGCATGTAATTGGTGTAATCTTTACACAAGGGAATAAGAAACAACAACAACACTGTAATAAACAGCTGGGGGAGCATGGAATTGGTGTAATCTTTACACAAGGAGATAAGATACAAAAGCAACACTGTCTATAAACAGCTGGAGGAGCATGGGCTCATGGAATTGGTGTAATCTTTACACAAGGGGATAAGAAACAACAACAACACTGTCTATAAACAGCTGGAGGAACATGAACTCTTGGAATTGGTGTAATCTTTATACAAGGGGATGAGAAACAACAACAACACTGTTTATAAACAGCTGGAGGAGCATGGACTCATGGAATTGGTGTAATCTTTACACAAGGGGATAAGAAACAACACTGTCTATAAACAGCTGGAGGAGCATAGAATTGGTGTAATCTTTACGCAAGGAGATAAGATACAAAAACAACACTGTCTATAAACAGCTGGAGGAGCATGGAATTTGTGTAACCTTCACACAAGGGGATAAGAAACAGCAACAACACTGTCTAAAAACAGCTGGAGGAGCATGGACTCATGGAATTGGTGTAATCCTTACACAAGGGGATAAGAAACAACACTGTCTATAAACAGCTGGAGGAGCATAGAATTGGTGTAATCTTTACGCAAGGAGATAAGATACAAAAACAACACTGTCTATAAACAGCTGGAGGAGCATGGAATTTGTGTAACCTTCACACAAGGGGATAAGAAACAGCAACAACACTGTCTATAAACAGCTGGAGGAGCATGGAATTTGTGTAACCTTCACACAAGGGGATAAGAAACAGCAACAACACTGTCTATAAACAGCTGGAGGAGCTTAGACTCATGGAATTTGTGTAATATTTACACAAGGGGATAAGAAACAATACTGTCTATAAACAGCTGGAGGAGCATGGACTCATAGAATTGGTGTAATCTTTACACAAGGGGTTAAGAAACAACACTGTCTATAAACAGCTAGAGGAGCATGAACTCATGGAATTTGTGTAATATTTACACAAGGGGATAAGAAACAACACTGTCTATAAACAGCTGGAGGAGCATAGAATTGGTGTAATCTTTACGCAAGGAGATAAGATACAAAAACAACACTGTCTATAAACAGCTGGAGGAGCATGGAATTTGTGTAACCTTCACACAAGGGGATAAGAAACAGCAACAACACTGTCTATAAACAGCTGGTGGAGCATGGAATTTGTGTAACCTTCACACAAGGGGATAAGAAACAGCAACAACACTGTCTATAAACAGCTGGAGGAGCTTAGACTCATGGAATTGGTGTAATCATTACACAAGGGAATAAGAAACAACACTGTCTATAAACAGCTGGAGGAGCATGGACTCAAGGAATTGGTGTAATCTTTACACAAGGGGTTAAGAAACAACACTGTCTATAAACAGCTGGAGGAGCATGAACTCATGGAATTTGTGTAATATTTACACAAGGGGATAAGAAATAATACTGTCTATAAACAGCTGGAGGAGCATGGACTCATAGAATTGGTGTAATCTTTACACAAGGGGATAAGAAACAACACTGTCTATAAACAGCTGGAGGAGCATGGAATTGGTGTAATCTTTACACAAGTGGATAAGAAACAACACTGTCTATAAACAGCTGGAGGAGCAGGGAATTATAACCCTACCGCGGTTTACCCAGAAAGAGATGCAGCTACTACCAGCGCCGTACAAAACGGACTGTTACGACTACCTGACCCACAGGATGGCAGATGGGAAAGGACCTGTCAGCAGAGAGGTACGTCGTTGTCACATCACTGTCCCTAGTTGATTATCCCTCACTAGCTAACTGTCATTTACTTCTTTTATAATACAATATAATTTGGCTTATGATTGTAGAACAACATTTTAAAATTATCCCACATGTGTTTCTTTTAAACGAAAAATCGAAATTTATTTTAAGAAGAAATAACGATTATTTCTATCCTTAGGGATGAAGTATGAAAGGATGAATTGTGAAGAGTAATGATAAACGGAAAAATAAAGTGTCCAGGGATGGGAATCGAACCCACGGTGTTTCGCTTACAGGGCAGATGCCATGTCCACTAGGCTACCCTGGACATATTTTTTTTTTCCGTTCGTAAATATAATATGAAGTAATTTATAAGACAATATAATATCAATATAATCTCAATGCGTTTAACTTCATTTTTAAATCTTCTCTCTATCTCTCTCTCTATATAAAATTCAGTGTATGTATGTATGTCCTTATCGTGCAACTGAAAGTTGCTGTTGGCTGGCACCAGCTATCAGAATAACTACATGATAAGGAGAAGCCCTTTTCTTCATTTATCCACCATATCCCGTTACAATATCACATTTGGACTATTCTTTCATATATATTGTTGCACCAAGTTGCAGATTTGCAGGGTCGTCGACCTTGGTTTCTTCCTTCTTGGTGTTATACACCGAGCGGGTTTCCATATTCAAAGCAAATAAATAAAAGTAAATAAAAATAAATTACCTTTTAAAGTTGTAGTGTATTTGCATATCGAATTATGGATATGCAAATATCCTGTTTTGCATACTAGTTGTTGTATAGAATTGTGTATATAAATAGAGATAGTTTTAATCTTCGGCAGTCAGTCGCTTTATGTAATAAAGAAGATTACAGGAGTCCGTCTTTGCCTTATCCTCGACACCTCACACTTGGCTACCTCCTACCTTCAAGTACAGAACAAACCTGGCGACGAGAAAATCTACAGGAAGCTACGGTAGTAACTACGAGGTGTGAAACAATTGGGTACGTGTCTACGGGAACGACCACGAGGTTTTAAGAAAGCGGACCTACGACTAACTCAAAGCATCTAACTGAGGAAAGATGGCGACTTATCAAGCTGTTCCGTTCAGAGTTTTCGATGCGAAGGAAGAAAACTTCGAAATCTTCGTACAGCGATTTGAAGCGGCTTGCGAAGCGAATGAAACAAGTGACCAGAAAAAGGTCGTAATCTTGTTAAGTTTATTAAACTCTGAACTTCTTAGGCTAGGGAATGATTTATTTTACCCTGAGAAGATAAAAGAGCAGTCTTATGAAGTGATAATAAAGAAATTAAGGCAACATCTAGAGCCTAAGCCAAAGGTTATACCTCAGCGATGCAAATTCTTAAAAAGGGTGCAAAAAGAAACTGAAACGGTTTCTGAGTATCTAAGGGAGCTGAAGCACCTAGCCACAAATTGTGAATTTGGCAGCATGCTGGAATGATGCTGCGAGATAGATTCGTGGCAGGTTTGTCATCCGAGGCCCTCCAGAAGAGACTCTTGCAAGAAGAGGATGATGTAAAGCTGGATCGAGTGTTGGCCATTGCAGTCTCGTATGAGCTAGCCGAAAAGGATGCTAGTGAGCTGCATGGAAATTGCATAGGCAAAGTGACCTCGCATTCGGAAAGAAGAATAAGGGAGAGGCATACCCCTGTGCAGAAATATAGTCCTACGGCAGGAGTAAAAAGGTGTTACCGGTGCGGTGAAAGAAATTCCCACCTAGCGCCAGCATGCCCACACAAGTCAAAGGCTTGTTATAAGTGCAAAAAGATTGGGCATCTAAGTAAAGTATGCAAAGCGGCAAATTATGCACATAAAAATAGCTATGTGCACGAACAGATACTGTCCCTCAAGGGTGAAACGGAGGCTAAAGTTACGCTCACTTTAGACGGAAAGGTATTAAAGTGTGTAGTGGATACTGGAAGTCCGGTAACTTTGATGCCGAAGACCATCTTCAAGAAATTCTGGAAAGTGAAATTATTTCCTACTTCGAAGAATCTAGAAACCTTGTGCAATAATCCTATCAAGTTAGTAGGAGAAAGGGACGTTTTTGTTGAAGAAGCCGGAAGGAAACTTAGATTGATAGTGGTTGATGAAGGTTTCCCAGAGGTTTTGCTAGGAAGGGAATGGCTGAAATTTTTGGATATAAATTACAGTAGATTATTAAATGTAAATGTAGCCAAAGTTTCGGAGTCTTGCATAGACTCATTAATTAAAAGTTATGCAAATCTGTTTAACAATGAATGGGATGCTTAAAGGATGTGAAATTAAATATTTGCATTAAGAGGGATGCAGCACCCGTGTTTTGTAAGGCTCGAAGTCTGCCTTTTGCTATGAAAAAAAAGGTAGAGGATGAATTGGAGGATATGGTAGATAAAGGAATTTTAGAGCCTCTTGATTACGCCGACTGGGCAGCACCCATAGTGCCAGTTTTGAAGAAGGATGGCGCGCGCGCAGAATTAGAATCTGTGGGGATTTTAGGAGTACGGCAAATAGGGCAATTATATTGGATAAATACCCATTGCCTACGATAGATGAGATATTTTCTAAATTATCGGGTAGTACAGTTTTCTCAACCCTGGACCTTTCAATGGCCTATCTGCAGGTAGAGTTAGCAGAAGCCAATGGAGTAGTAAATATAAATACTACGAAGGGATTGTTTGCATATAAAAGACTCCCTTATGGTGTGGAAGTAGCACCGAACAAATTCCAGAGGTTGATGGACAACATTTTTGCTGACATACCAGGAGTGGCATGTTATATAGACGACATTTTGGTGTCAGGTAGAGATGCAAATGAGCATAAAGCCAAGTTGGAGCTGGTATTTAAAAGATTAGAGGACAAGGGCTTGAAGTTGAATAAAGATAAATGCAGGTTCGCGGTTGATTCGGTTGAATACTTGGGTTTCCGAATCGATAAGAACGGCCTGCATCCATTGATCAACAAGATTCAAGCAGTCTCTAATGCTCCAGAACCTAAGAACATTGGCCAGTTACGATCATTTATCGGAATGTTGATGTACTACGCCAGATTTATAAAGAATATCTCTCATATTTTAACTCCTTTTTACAAGTTATTGAAGAAAAATACTCGTTGGAAA
The DNA here is from genome assembly GCA_030710605.1 of Cordylochernes scorpioides. NCBI lineage: Eukaryota > Metazoa > Arthropoda > Arachnida > Pseudoscorpiones > Chernetidae > Cordylochernes > Cordylochernes scorpioides. The sequence continues at coordinate 103,536,657 of CP092865.1, read as the reverse complement.
TGGACAAGAGAACATCGGATATTGTTCAGGAAATGCAAATCATTATTGACTAATGAGTCAGTATTGACACACTATGATCCAACGAAGGAACTGGTACTGGCATGCGATGCCTCAAGCTATGGACTTGGTGTGGTGCTTAGTCACAGAGACAAAAATAAGCAGGAGAGTCCAATAGCGTTTGCGTCGCGAACACTTACAGATGCTGAAAAAAATTATTCCCAGCTTGAAAAAGAAGCTTTAAGTATTGTTTATGGCTGTGAAAAAATTAGGCAATACCTTCTAGGACGCTCGTTTGTGTTGGTGACGGATAACAGACCGCTTATGCACTTGTGCTCACCTCACAAACCAATTCCAGTATGTGCAGCGTCTAGGATAAAGCGTTGGTCGTTAAAGCTGGGTGCTTTCCATTACTCAGTTGAATTTCGGAAGACTGACGACCACGGAAATGCAGATGCTTTGTCAAGGTTACCTTTAAAAACAGTTGAGAGAGAGTCTATTGATGAGGATCAAGTCTTGCTTCTGAGAAAAATGAATGAAGGGCCTTTTTCATTCCGGGATGTAGCTTTTGAAACTAGAAGAGACAAGATCCTCTCAATTGTTTTGAGAAATGTCCAGGAAGACAATTGGCAAATGCCAAAGATCTCGAAAGAAAATCCGTTGTTCCCTTTCTACAAGATTAGGAATGAACTAAGTGCGGATTTTGGCTGCTTACAGTGGAGGGAACGGATAGTAATTCCGCCCAAGTTGAGATCGCAGATTCTTAGAGACCTCCATGAGATGCATTTTGGGATAGTGAGAATGAAAATGATCGCACGAAGATATTTTTGGTGGCCTGGAATAGATGGAAACATTGAAGATGTGGCCCGGGAATGTACCATCTGTCAGGAATCTACAAATATGCCTCCCTCCACGATTTCAGAGTGGACATGGCCCGAAAAGCCCTGGCATCGACTACATATGGATTTGGCCGGCCCTTTTATGGGTAGAATGTTTTTGGTCATAGTAGACGCCTATACAAAATGGGTGGAGATTTTCATCCTGAAAGCAATAACCAGCAGAACCATTATTTACCATCTTAGGCAAGTGTTTGCAAGGTTCGGACTGCCGGAATTATTGGTGACGGATAATGGGCGACAGTTTATCTCCAAGGAATTTGAGGATTTCACCAAGATGAACGGAATCCGGCATACGAAAACAAGCCCATACAATCCAAGCACAAATGGATTAGCAGAGCGCTATGTGCGAGAGTTCAAGACCTCATTAAGGAAGAACAGTGGAAAGGATAGCCTCGAGACAAACTTGGAAAGATTTTTATTAGCTCAGAGAGCATTTCCACAGACTGTGATGAAAGAATCGCCGGCGGAACTTTTGATGAAGAGGCGTTTGAAAACAAGGTTTTCAAATCTAATGCCTAAAATGGAGTTTAAAGGAGAGGCGTTTCATGATGCCCTAAAGAAACAAGAGAATTTCAGCATAGGTTCAGATGTTTATTTCCGGAATTATGCTGCTGGACCAAAGTGGAAGCAGGGCACAATACTAAAACTCCTAAGTTGCCGCCACTACCTAATAGGGTATGAGGACCAATCTTTCAAGAGACATATAAACCAGTTGCGCCCTGTAAAGGAAAAACCAGAGGCTGCAGTACGGAAAGATCCGAGGCTAGTACTTCCAAGTACATCTACAGAAACCCTGGAAAACCATCCTGAGATGAAGCCCTCTCAAGTTGGCCTGGAGATCCCTGAGAGGAAACTGCCAGAAATGGAATCGGCAGAGAAGCCGAAATCGACAGAGACCCCAGCGATCCAGGAGACCGCCTGGCCGACTCCACTATTATTAGGAGGGGAGGGTGTAGTGTATTTGCATATCGAATTATGGATATGCAAATATCCTGTT
>CP092865.1:103512272-103534664 GCA_030710605.1 Cordylochernes scorpioides | reverse complement strand
TTGCATACTAGTTGTTGTATAGAATTGTGTATATAAATAGAGATAGTTTAAAGCTACGGCAGTCACACACACACAGTCGCTTTATGTAATAAAGAAGATTACAGGAGTCCGTCTTTGCCTTATCCTCGACACCTCACACTTGGCTACCTCCTACCTTCAAGTACAGAATAAAAGTTATTGTGTTCATTTATTCTTGTCTTCCTCGTAGGTCGTGATTCGCAGTCTAGGTCTAGGTCCTCTCTCGCTCCAATAACCAATCAAGATATATGTACAATAAATATTACAAAAGGAATGAAACTATAAAAAGGAATGATGATAATCTAAATATTCTGTTTTAAATAAATATTAAATATCATAGAATATTTTGAATAAATGTAGGGCACATTAATATAGATGTAACAATTAATATATACAGTTATCAGCGTCATAATCAAGCAACAATTCTTAATCAATTCTGTCACCGTTTGCTTTGTGAATGGAATAAATACGCAAATATGGCCATTTCTCATAACCATCGGTGGTTCATTGGTAGAATGCTCGCCTGCCACGCGGGCGGCCCGGGTTCGATTCTCGGCCGATGCATTTTTTTTTACAATTTTTAAAACTAATTTATATATTATACAAGAATGACATCCACCGCGCCAATTTATAATTGTAACGAATATTATTTGAATAAAAGCATTTAATCGGGTAAAACCCGGGCGTTGCCCGGGTCATTCGGCTAGTATATATATATGAAAAAACAATAGAAAAAAAAACCAAAAGGGTCAGGTGTTGATATCAAAACTAATAACGGCATATCCTGACCAGAAGCACATGTGCTTCTGGTTAAGATATGCCTTTTTTATTTTTAACATCAACACCTGACCTTTGTTGGCGCGAAAAAGGCTGTCTGCCCTAGGCGCCCTTAGATTCAGATATCGAGGGACCAGTTGTTGGCGCGATAAAGGCTGTCTGCCCTAGGCGCCCTTAGATTCAGATGTCGAGGGACCAGTCTCCTCTGTGGAGACAATTTAAATTTGAAAAGGAGGTCAAGCAAGACACCCTAGACCAGCCTCACTTTCACACACACTTTATTCATTCAAAATTTTTCCCTTTTATACTAACCTATTTTACATATATTTCATATATTACACAAAACAAAAAAAGAGACAGTAAATTTACATAATACCTACAATTTAGGGGCGTCTGATATTTGCCTACAAAGAAAACGAATATAATCTTATACAAAAACAAATAATGAATTTACACAATGTACACAAATAAAAATAAAAGAGAACAACTCCAATCCTGTACATATTTCCCCCCGATTTCGGGACGAAATCCATTTTCAGCCTTGAGGTCCAATTTGGCCTCTGTCTTTACCTTGGACATTCTGCTGAAGAGCCTTGTTCATCAGGTCAATCTCCCACTCAGTGAAGTCCTCGTCAGCTTCCTTGAACATGGGCTGGTCAAAGTACTCCTTGCACCTGGAGTCCATACTCTGCTTAAACTTCATCACCAGGGGGTTCTCTTCCTCATCTGCCTCTTCATCATCATCTGCTTCTTCTTCATCATCATCCATTTCAGATTCCTCAGCTGAACATTCTTCAGAATCTGGAAGTCCTTCGTCTTCTGAAATCTCCTCATTGTCCTCCTCACCACTGGCTGAGTCTAGAGCATCTCCATCATCTACCACGTCACTGTCCTCATCCTCTGAGCTAGACTTGGGGGCTCCGTCGCCCTCTGTGTGGTAGTCGGGCAGCTCATCCCGGCTGTAGTACTTGAGCTTCTTCTTGTTCAGCTCAGCTTCTTCCTCCTCTGGTTCTGGCTCCAGCTCTGGGGGCTCCTGGTCGGCTCCAATGGTCTCCAAGGCCTTCTTGGTCTTGATCTTGGAGATAGTGAAGAGGTCATAGTCTTCAGCCAGCAGGTCGGTCTCAGCCTCACTCTTCAACATCTGAGTCTGTCTCTTCTGGAGCTTCTTCTGCTTGCGCTTCTTCTTCTTGCGCATGTTTCCAGTGACCTCTTCCAGCTCTTTGGCCAGCAGGGCGTCCACATCTTCCTCCTCCAACTTCTCCTCTGCCTCCTTGCCCGGCTCCTTCTTTACCAGCTCCTCCCGCAGTGCCCTCCTCCACTTCAGCAGCCGCTTAATGTGTGCCGGATCCAGAACTTTGATGTCCTTAAGATTCTCCTTAATATCTGCTGTGGTGGAGAGGTGGTTGGCAATGGTCTCGTCATCCAGAGTGATCTTATAGGCAATGTAGAAGATCTCAGTGTAGTTGTCCCCGTAGATGAACTCAGAGATTGGCATCTTCTTGTAGACCAGGAGATCATCATAGCCCTCTGCCTTGGGCTTCTCCCTGGAGACTGGCTTGAGCAGGTCGCTCACTTTGTTCTTGGATCCCTCCTGCACCACGTCCCTGAAGACATACTGGGGGTCCAGGAACTTGGGGTCAATCTTGTCTGGGACCAAATAGTGTTTGCACACCCAGAATATTTCTGCAGACTCATTTCTGGAGGCCTTGGGCTTGGACACAATCACCCGCTTGAACATCTTCTCTGCCACGAACTTGAGGGAGTTGTATTCCTTAGAGCGGAAGATTTTGGTGACGAACCAGCCTCCCTTCACTAGAAACTCTGTGGCCAGTTTGAGGGCGGAAAGGGTGAGTTCCGCTTGGCCATAGGCATCCTGGACCCAGTTCTGTCATTGAGGAAGATGTCAGCCTTCCAGCCATTAAGAGTAGAGAACAGGAGATTGCGGCATTCCTCTGTTGTGATGTCGGCCTCCAAGGTCATCACTTGGGGGATGGGAGGAATTGGCACCAAGTCAATGCCCACGATGAGACTGGCAGTGCGCATGTTCTGCGCAGCCACCTGCAGCCAACCACCAGGTGCAGCACAATCATCCTGTCTGATTTTCACCTGATGGAACATTTCGGTTATGTCCCCGGTGAGAGCAATAGCTTTTATTCTGAATTTAAGCAGCACTCCGGGAAGCGACACCAACAAGTCAGGCCCAGTCAGCAGGAACGAGCCCAGGGAGAGACCATCACATTTGCTTGAAGCATCAAACACTATTCTCATTTTTCCGAGTTTGTTGGGGTGAAAGGTGGGGAAATGCGGCTGGAGCCACTGCCTTCCCGTCTTCACGTTTCTCTCCTCCTTACTCAGAATCCGAGCGTAGCCCATTCTCGAATAATGATCGATTTTCTCCTGATATTCCACTTTCAGCAAGGGGTCTCGTTCTAGTCGCCTTTCTACTCCTATAAGACGGTTGAATGCAACATTGTAGTTATCAGGTAGCCTCATATCCCCCTCGTTCACCTTCCACAGCAAACCAGTTTCCCATCTGTCTCCAACTCGTCGAGTGAGTTCATTCATCTTCTGCTCCGCCAGAAGGTCCCGTTTTGAACGAGGTAACAGCCCCCTAACCCCAATGCTTTCAATTTTGAAATTCTCCTTCACCAGATCATGAAGAAAGTCCTCGTCAGATACCGCAATGGTTGAGAAAGAAATCTCCCCATTTCCGCTTACATTGCCTGTTGGACCGTGTACCAACCACCCTAGATGGGTTTTTGTCAAAATAGGAGAGTCGCCAGTTCCCTCGCCGCCGTCAGCCTAATGTGGGGTTGACCCATTAGTAATCTCGGTTTTATATTACCCATATCTGGTATTTAAACCGCGTTTAGGTGATTCCACTTTTCGCACAGCTCATCATATCTGTACGGCTGAGCAGGAAGACAGAGATTTTGTACAGTTCGTACATTATTCAGGCTGAATCTATGCCTATCCTCTACGGGGCCGACCTCACAAGAAACACGTCGGGAAGTGAGATCTTCCTGCATTCTCCCGTCTGTCCATTTGAGCCGCAGGGGGTCAGTCCTTCCCCGTAGTCCGAGTTGATTCGCCAAATCCGCATCCATCATCGTCACGGAAGAGCACTCATCAAAAATTGCACACTCCCTCCTTGACTTTCCATCCTTTCCATACAGTTGGACCATAATAACCCGCAGTATGACGGATCGCGAGCTTCCATTCAACAGTCCACTTATTTCTGCTGGGGTTCTGGTGTCGGTCGACGAGGTTGCCGCTGGTCTTTCCTTCTCACTGTGCAGAAGGGGATGATGGCTCCGCTCACATCCACCCGCACCACACACCTTCTTTTGGCGGCAGGTTTTTATGCCATTTCCCTTTCGCAAACAGGAAATGCACAACTTCTCCTTGACCATCCTCCATCGGTCATCGATGTTACTTGACCTAAATAGATGGCAATTCCGAATGCAATGACCGGCCTCGTTACACGCTGCGCATTTCCCGGGAGAACCCGACTCAACCGCCGTCATAACACCATGATGCCCACTATCCCTCTCACGGCCTTTTTTGAAGTCCGGGATGGTCACCATGCTGACTGCTGCAGCTTTTATATTCATCCACTTAGAAAGGTCTTCCAATGTGACCTCTCCTGCACCCCCTCGCATCAACACGTATTCTCCCCACTGCAACCGCAGCGCATCTGGAAATTTGTCTACCAAATACTTCTTCAATTGAGGATTTTGCAGGTGGCTCGGGGTGTCCAGCGCCTTCACCGTTGTCACCAGGTTATTTATAGCGTTGGCGTAATCCAAGATCCCAGACAATCGACCCTCCTTCGGCGATGGGGTCTTCTTGGCCATTTCAATTAAGGCCTGTACCACGTACTCAGGCTGTCCGTACCGCTGCTCCAAAACCTGTATTACCACCTCAGAATTGGCCGGGACAATCATGAGAGCACGCACTGACCTTCTTGCATCTCCCTGCACCGCTCTCTCCAGCCTCGCCATGTTCTGAGCTGGAGAATACCCACAGTCCTTGGTCGATTGCCGATAGTACTGGATGAACACCGGCCAATCAAGGGGGTTCCCGGAAAATACAGGCAACTGTCCTCCCGAAACCTGACGCGCCATTAATCTCTCCGTGTTTAGGCCCTGCTGTTTGAAAGCCTCTACCAACGCCATTGCCAAATCGCTGGCACCAGAAGTAGGCTCGGGATCATTCGCGCAGCGACCAGGCTGCGTTGCGGGACGAAATACAGGGGCAGTCTGCGACAGCAATGGCTCTTCTTTCGGCCTTGTCTCCCGTTCCGCCACGTATTTCTCATCATTCTCGGCTTTGGTGTCTTCGGGGACATCGTCGTCGCTGCTAAGGCACTGGGAGTCGTCCTCTATCAGGCTCCTTCGCAGCTCCAATTCCCGCTGCTGCAGCGAGTTAACCCGAAGCTTCCCTTTCTCTTCTTCAATTTTCAGCTTCACCATCTGAAGCTCCATTCGCTTCCTCAAACGATCTGATCGGCTCGAAGCAGCTGACCGTCCACCTGTTCCAGCTTTTGTTCCAGTATCCTTTTCCAACTTCCCGTAAGTTTCCACAAGGCTGGGTCCGTCTGGAACATCATCCGTTGTCCTGGTCGAGTCTATTCCCTCCCCAGTCAGCTCTGTTGTGGCCATGGGAATTGTTGTCTGAGGCTCTGCATCCGGATATCTTACTGGCCCGATTCCAAGATTTTTTCTAGTACTCCTCCTGATACGAGGAGTTCCCTCCAAATCCGTTGACTGCGTCTCCATAGCGCTTCGATCCGGCTCGAGGGACCACTTGTTGGCGCGGTAAAGGCTGTCTGCCCTAGGCGCCCTTAGATTCAGATATCGAGGGACCAGTTGTTGGCGCGAAAAAGGCTGTCTGCCCTAGGCGCCCTTAGATTCAGATATCGAGGGACCAGTTGTTGGCGCGATAAAGGCTGTCTGCCCTAGGCGCCCTTAGATTCAGATGTCGAGGGACCAGTCTCCCCTGTGGAGACAATTTAAATTTGAAAAGGAAGTCAAGCAAGACACCCTAGACCAGCCTCACTTCACACACACTTTATTCAACCAAAATTTTTCCCTTTTATACTAACCTATTTTACATATATTTCATATATTACACAAAACAAAAAAAGAGACAGTAAATTTACATAATACCTACAATTTAGGTGCGTCTGATATTTGCCTACAAAGAAAACGAATATAATCTTATACAAAAACAAATAATGAATTTACACAATGTACACAAATAAAAAAAAAAAAAAAAGAGAACAACTCCAATCCTGTACAACCTTTTTATTTTATATTTTTCTATTGTTTTTTCATATATATTCTTAAAATTTTTAAACAAGGCTTATTTTGGATTTAATTTTTTTTATTTATCCAATATTTCGAAGGACCAATCGTTCATCTTTTACAAGGTTTTTGTTTTGCTGCGTGCTTCAAAACAAAAAACCTCGTAAAAGATGGACGATTGGTCCTTCGAAATATTGGATTAATAAAACTTTTTAAATCCAAAATAAGCATTATTTTTAAATATTTATATTATGGATTTCTCTATATTCAGTATATATATGTGACAATATAATAAGGTGGGGGAAGAGAAATAATCACACCACAATTTGGAAGAGGAACCCAGGCAACCAGAGAGAGAGAGAGACAGGACCGGCAATCCGGGCGGCCGTTCGTGTCCCACACAATCCCCAACTGTCTTAAAAGTCCCGGGGTGTTAACTGACGGACCCTAGTGGTGGCCCCTTGGAATGTCGCTGCTGTCTCAAGTGACCGGACTTTACCCTCCCGTCTCTCTCTGGGTTGTCTGTAAGGCTTGCTTTATTATTTCTGGAATAGTATTTATTATGACATATGTATATATTTCCAAATGTATAATATACTATTCCCTGAGCTCACCCCAAATGATCCAAATACAGAAAACCCGTCTGAATAGCATGGTGGGAACCAAATATACATCCCTTAATAATACCTAAGGCACAACAACAAAAATAATTTTCTCTGGAGGCCTGATAATTTTACTCAACTATATATAGATATGAAAAAATAGTACAAATGTGACATTGTACTGGGATAAGTTGCATAAATTATGAAAAATACATCTCCTTATCGTGCAACTGCAAGTTGCTGATGGCTTGCGCCATTTATCGAAATAAAAATCAACTATTCTCGTTGATATTTTATTATTCCATAATTGGCTAAATACCCATTCTTGATTAATCAAGAAAAGCTAACCACGGACGCATTTCGGGCTGTTGGCCCTCATCAGTGTAGTGCAAGCTGTACTTCAACGACCAAAAAGCTGGTAATATACGAGCATCCTGAATGAAATGGGTAGTTAAGGCCAGAATTGTGAGAGGCCGCGACACGAGGATTTGTGTTCCAGGGCTGTATCAGCGAATGCATATTCCAACTGACTTCAATACGATGCGGCTGTGTTCCTGCTTCTGTGATGCATCTTAACGATTTCCGATTCTGCACACATGGTAATGTCATGTTCCCTATGGGTAGATTAAGTTTAACTTAGCGAACATTAAAGAAAAATCTATATCCACATGGTATATAATAAAACCAAATCCAAATAAATAAATACAAAGTCTATTGTCAATATGTGATGGTTGAAATGTAATAGAGAACTGGGTTTGCAGACGACAGCTTCTGTCTTGAAGACCTCAGCATTGATGAGTGTAATTCTGGTTGTAAACAAGATTGTACGTAAGTTTTATTTGTCAGACACCAACTCTATCAAAATATATTTCACACTAAATATATGTAATATTGTTGCAAATATCGACGTATGGATAAGCTGGCAGTCGTGTACGTGAGGCGAGGTTGATGTTCTTCCCACTCGTGGACAACAGGAAGCAGAGGCAGGGCTAGATGTTAGCACCGAGAGTGGTCGGGGACAGCCCACGGGACAGAGGTAGAGGCCATGACACAAACTTGGATGCTTATCACCGAGACATGGAGAGAGAGAGTGCGTGCAAGACAGAAGCCGCCTGTCGATGGCCACACCCTAGAACCATCTGCTGACCCCCTGCCAAAACCTGTCCTGTTTACAGGAATGTCTATAAAGAGTCCTGGGGGCCCGACATGGGCTGGGCGTTGGCTTTTTTCCTCCCCTCTGTCCCTGCCACCAGCTGACCGAACACTCTTTGGATCTTTATTTTGACGTCAAATTTTTAGTTTTACATACAAAAAGGGGTTTACAGGTATTATTAATAAAGATATAGCATATATAAAAATTATGGGGTGGCAGCAAATAGAAACAGTGTACATTTTAAAAGAAGGGTAGGATCTTTTAAGGTATCGGCTCTAACTAATTGGAAGATATGTGACATATACTAAAAGTGTCATACAGTTTAAAATATACGATATATATATCCGTAGGATACTAAATATAGTTTTTAATAGTATTTATATTGATAATAGGCTAACAGAGTTTCCAGTTGTAAAGTTTAAAGCTATCTCCTCCAAAGATACTTAACTATACATAGCAATCTATATACCAAAACTTTCGTTATTTTTTGCTTCACATGATCGTTTTATTTTTATTTTCCAAATATTAATAGACTTATTTATTTTTAATTTGTTTGATTTTACAATCATAGATTTTTTTTGCCTTCAAATGTTGTTAATCTTATTTGTTATTTATCATCATTGTTTGTTTTTAAAACACGTTCTTTTTGTATTATTACTTTTAATTAATTTATAATATATATTTCATATTTCTAATACTACTGTTACTTTATTATAATTATATATTAGATTCCATTCTCATTTTGATATAGAGATATATATAAGATCTGCCCCGAATGTATATTCTTTACTTAATAAGTAAACAATCCATCTTTGCCGGTCCCAAGCCCGGAAGAAAAAGGAGGAGAGGGAGTAGTAACAAGCTCACTAAAACACCTGGGCTCAGCTGGCCATGCTGATAGTACCTTGTAAAAATCCAGGGATACAGGATGATCAGTGTTTGTACTCCATGTTAGGAGCGGCTGTACATGGTGTCTGTTCCTCATGTCAGAAGCGGCCATTTATTTTGGAGCTAAGTCGGCCTGCCACTGAGTAGTGCTCCCAGTCTTAATGACATTCTACTTCACCCAGTCATGATGGTTGTCAAATCTCCAGCTTTACAAGCTTGATACCCTGATATGATTGAGTAGAGATAAGAAAGAAGAAGAAGAATATTTATAAATTATTTTCACTCACCTTTCTATTTGAAATGTTGCTTCGTGGAAATAAGATTACACTCATTGCAATTTTTAAGCCACTATCTATAGACTTAATGTCTCTGCGGGCCCTTCGGGTAAACCCGGGACGTTGCCCTGGTCACTCGGCTAGGTTAGTGTTCATAATGTAGCGTAGAAATCAAGTGTTTGTATATCTTAAGATGTAAAAGTATTTATTGAAGACGTCACCACGACCAGTCGACAATTATTAACCAAACTATCTACAGCTAGGGAATCTTGAACAAGCAAGCTAAGGAATATTTTTATGATGATTTTACAAATACAGAGTAATATATATTTTTATAATCTGTTGAATATTTTCATTAAATGAATATTAAATCTTATATATATATATAATTGAATGTCTGTCTGTCTGTTTGTCTGTCTGTTTGTTTGTACTCTATAGATTCAAAAACCATACATCCAATCGCCGTGAAATTTTTGGATATTATTAGGTATATCACCGGGAAGGTTTTTGAAAAATAATTTCATGAATATCTTGAATAACCTTAGAGTTACTTCCAGATTTGTAGATTTAACTCGCAAGCAGCACCCCCATTGTGACGATGATAACAAGTTTTCTTATCACTAAGTTTGTTATCTTAAATATTATTTATCAAAAGTAAGATTATCTCAGGATGACACGGCAATGTGACACGGGAAAAAATGTTCACTAGATAAAACTATGATTTTCTATATGATATAAAAAGCCAACAATGAAGAGTGAATGCAATATAAAAAGCCAACAATGAAGAATGAATGTAAGATAAAAAGCCAACAATGAAGAGTGAATGTAATATAAAAAGCCAACAATGAAGAATGAATGTAAGATAAAAAGCCAACAATGAAGAGTGAATGTAAGATAAAAAGCCAACAATGAATAGAAAATGTAATATAAAAAGCCAACAATGAAGAATGAATGTAAGATAAAAAGCCAACAATGAAGAGTAAATATAATATAAAAAGCCAACAATGAAGAATGAATGTAAGATAAAAAACCAACAATGAAGAGTAAATATAATATAAAAAGCCAACAATGAAGAGTGAATGTAAGATAAAAAGCCAACAATGAAGAGTAAATGTAATATAAAAAGCCAACAATGAAGAATGAATGTAAGATAAAAAACCAACAATGAAGAGTAAATATAATATAAAAAGCCAACAATGAAGAGTGAATGTAAGATAAAAAGCCAACAATGAAGAGTAAATGCAATATAAAAAGCCAACAGAGTGAATGTAAGATAAAAAGCCAACAATGAAGAGTGAATGTAATATAAAAAGCCAACAATGAAGAATGAATGTAAGTTAAAAAGCCAACAATGGAGAGTAAATCTCTATATATATATATAAAAGTCAATTTCTGTCTGTCTGTCTGTTTCGCGATAAACTCAAAAACTACTGAACCAATTGGTACCATATTTTGCATTTCGCTTTTTATAAACCTGAGGAAATTTTTCGGCTGCATTCGATTAGTATTTTTGGCTATATCTTTTTTTTTTCATTTGAAGAACTTTTTTTTACGCGGACTATTCCGGAATGGAATGAATACCTAAATATGGCCATTTTTTTAAGCATCGGTGGTTCAGTGGTAGAATGCTCGCCTGCCACGCGGGCGGCCCGGGTTCGATTCCCGGCCGATGTATTTTTTTTTTTTTACAATTTTTAAAACTCTTTTATATTATCTTATATATATATAATTGAATGTCTGTCTGTCTGTACTCTATAGATTCAAAAACCATACATCCAATCGCCGTGAAATTTTGGAATATTATTAGGTATATCACCGGGAAGGTTTTTGAAAAATAATTTCATGAATATCTTGAATATCCTTAGAGTTATTTGCATATTTGTAGATTTAACTCGCAAGCAGCGCCCCCATTGTGACGATGATAACAAGTTTTCTTATCACTAAGTTTGTTATCTTAAATATTATTTATCAAAAGTAAGATTATCTCAGGATGACACGGCAATTTATTTGCGACAAGAATAATGATACAATTCCAAGGCGAAGATACTATTCCTTTAACTTCCAATTACCGAGGGAACCAATTAATATTGATTTTATTCAACTTATCGAGTATTTCTCAAGGGACCGGGAAAAAATGTTCACTAGATAAAACTATGATTTTCTAATGTAGAAAATTAGGAAAGACAAAGTTCAGGATGACAAGGCACACAGGGACCGGGAAAAAATGTTCACTTTATCGAGAGATTCAAATTTACGAGTTTCAAATTATCAAAATATATCTTTTTTATTTTTTAATAAGTTTTTAGAGAATTGTTTCAACAAATGTTCGCTAGACAAACCTTTACTCAGGTAAAACCCCGGGCGAAGCCGAGTTCGTTTTATAAGTTTAAAGAGAATTGTTTTAACAAATGTTCGTTAGACAAACATTCACTCGGGTAAAACCCGGGCGAAGCCGGGCGGGTCCGCTAGTTATATATATATTTGTTTTGAAAATAGAGCAATCCATATTTAATTCATTAGATAATAAAAAGGCATATATTGGATTTAATAAAAGATTTATTTTGCTAATATTTCGACTGGCCGAACGCTAACCTTTATCGAGGCATTACATTTTTGTATACACTGTATACAAAGATGTAATGCCTCGATAAAGGTTGGCGTTCAGCCAGCCGAAATATTAGCAAAATAAATCTTTTATTAAATCCAATATATGCCTTTTTATTATCTAATTATATATATATATATTAAAGCATCATAATAATAAATTTAAACGGTTCTGCTCAGACAATACAGCTATGACACTATAAACAGGAAGAGGAGAATCGAATATAGCGTGAGTATATATATTTTTATATATTATAATGCTGGTTATATTTTTATTTGCTAAATGAAGATAATTTTTAAATTTTTCACATTTATCAATGATGGATTTTGGTGATTTTTGACTGTATTGAGAATATGAGCAAGGATGTCAATGTAGAGATCACTGTGTCCTCTAACACACATAACCATTGGGTTATTATGATAGAAAAGAATTTATAATACAATATAATGCAGCTTGTGATTGTAAAACGACATTTGAAAATTATCTCGCATGTGTTTCTTTTCAACGAAAAATCAAAATTTATTTCAAGGAGAAATAACGATTATTTCTAACCTTTTGGATGAGGCATGAAACGATGAATTGTGAAGGGTAATGATAAACGGAAAAATAATCCTTGTACACTTTTTTTTTCCGTTTATCATTACACTTCATAATTTGCCCTTTCATACCTCATCCAAAAGGTTAGAAATAATCGAATTGAAATAAATTTAGATTTTTTGTTGAAAAGAAACACATGCGGGATTGTATTTCAAATGTCGTTTTACATAGAAAAGAATATTTTAAGAAAATTTGAAGCACATGTTAAAGCACAGACGTTTGCTGGACATGTAATGATCAGCAGGAGAGACATTGCTGACAGTGTTGGAGGGAAAGCTCCAGGGGAAGATATCGAGGGGAAGACAAGGATACACAGAAGATCTAAAACAATGGACTGGACGACACGAGGAGATAGCGGAGGAAGTATGGAGAGACCATGTGGCCCACCCTCAGTAGAGGAAGGTGCTGAAGGAGGGAGGTATGGAGAGATCATGTGGCCCACCCTCAGTAGAGGAAGGCATTGAAGGAGGGAGATATGGAGAGACCATGTGACCCACTCTCAGTAGAGGAAGGCACTGAAGGAGGGAGATATGGAGAGACCTTGTGGCACACCCTCAGTAGAGGAAGACATTGAAGGAGGGAGATATGGAGAGACCATGTGGCCCACCCTCAGTAGAGAAAGGTACTGAAGGAGGGAGATATGGAGAGACCATGTGGCCCACCCTCAGTAGAGGAAGGCACTGAAGGAGGGAGATATGGAGAGACCATGTGGCCCACCCTCAGTAGAGGAAGGCACTGAAGGAAGGAGATATGGAGAGACAATGTGGCCCACCCTCAGTAGAGGAAGACATTGAAGGAGGAAGATATGGAGAGACCATGTGGCCCACCCTCAGTAGAGGAAGGCACTGAAGGAAGGAGATATGGAGAGACAATGTGGCCCACCCTCAGTAGAGGAAGACATTGAAGGAGGAAGATATGGAGAGACCATGTGGCCCACCCTCAGTAGAGGAAGACATTGAAGGAGGGAGATATGGAGAGACCATGTGGCCCACCCAATGTAGAGGAAGACACTGAAGGAGGGAGAAATGGAGAGACAATGTGGACTACTCTTAGTAGAGGAAGACACCGAAGAAGGGAGATATGGAGAGACCATGTGGTCCACCCTCAAGAGAGGAAGGTACTGAAGGAGAGAGATATGGAGAGACCATATGGCCCAGCCTCAGTAGAGGAAGGTACTGAAGGAGGGAGATATGGAGAGACCATGTGGCCCACCCTCAGTAGAGGAAGGCACTGAAGGAGAGAGATATGGAGAGACCATGTGGCCCACCCTCAGTAGAGGAAGGTACTGAAGGAGGAAGATATGGAGAGACCATGTGGCCCACTCTCAGTAGAGGAAGGCATTGAAGGAGGAAGATATGGAGAGACCATGTGGCCCACCCTCAGTAGAGCAAGACATTGAAGGAGGGAGATATGGAGAGACCATGTGACCCACCCTCAGTAGAGGAAGACATTGAAGTAGGGAGATATGGAGAGACCATGTGGCCCACCCTCAGTAGAGGAAGACACTGAAGGAGGGAGATATGGAGAGACCATGTGGCCCACCCTCAGTAGAGGAAAACATTGAAGGAGGGAGATATGGAGAGACCATGTGGCCCACCCTCAGTAGAGGAAGACATTGAAGGAGAGAGATATGGAGAGACCATGTGGCCCACTCTCAGTAGAGGAAGGCACTGAAGGAGGGAGATATGGAGAGACCATGTGGCCCACCCTTAGTAGAGGAAAACATTGAAGGAGGGAGATATGGAGAGACCATGTGGCCCACCATCAGTAGAAGAAGGTATTCAACAATGAGTTCTTAGAATATTCTAATTGTAGGATTGTCCAGCTAGATGTACTGAGCGAGTTCATGGAGCTTCAGCTCACCAAGCCAACAAGCTACGATATCGACATCCAAGAACAAGAACGGTAAGTTACCAAAATCTCATAAAGAGAAAACATAAAAAAACCAAACGTCCATTTTGGATCATCTCTTTTCAGTAAGGGAACATGTGGAAATCTATACACAAAGTGCCATGAATATGTAGAATTGTTGCGAATTGATGTGTCTTGTTGAAAGACCGCTGATAAAATTATAATTATTTTTATTTAAAAAAATTAATTTATTTAAAGCCAGAAATATATAAAGAGTAAATAAGTAACGGCCGTTGGAAGCAAGCTTTGTTGTTGACGACGCGCGTGGCAAGAGTCCGGGATGCCGCCCGCGCATGCGTAGTGAGTTGTTCTCCCAGCTCGTGGTTGCCGAGACGTAGTGAGGCCGCCACATTACTGCTTGTATGTGTAGTGAAGCTTTGTCCCAGTTCGCGCTCACTGAAGCAAAGTGTGGTCGCCACAAATATATAAAAGACAAAATTTCAATCTTAAATGAAATTAATCCTAGTTGATTCTTAGAATCCTATATAGGCGAACAAAGATGGACAACTTCGAACATATACTAAGAGAAAATGGATTAGAAAAGATATTGATGATTAGGGACAAATTGAAAGAAGAATGAACAGAGGTAGAGAGATACAAAATTTTCTTATTTAATATTTATTATTGAAATAGAGAACAAAATTTTAAAATTTTTATCAAATTCATATAAATATATACAGTTAATACTGTCTATAGCACCCTTTCTTGGGACTCACCAAAATAGGGTGCTATAGAGAGGGGGTGCTATAGACAGGTCACTTTTAATGTACAGTTAAACCTGTCTATAGCGCCCCCTCTTGGGACTCACCAAAATAGGGTGCTATAGAGAGGGGGTACTATAGACAGGTCACTTTTAATGGACAGTTGAACCTGTCTATAGCACCCCCTCTTGGGACTCACCAAAATAGGGTGCTATAGAGAGGAGGTGCTATAGACAGGTCACTTTTAATGTACAGTTAAACCTGTCTATATTACCCCCTCTTGGACTCACCAAAATAGGGTGCTATAGAGAAGGGGTGCTATAGACAGGTCATTTTTAATGTACAGTTAAACCTGTCCATAGCGCCCCCTCTTGGGACTCACAAAAATAAGGTGCTATAGAGAAGGGGTGCTATAGAGAGGTCATTTTTAATGTGCAGTTTAACCTTATATAGCGCCCCCTCTTGGGACTCACAAAAATACGGTGCTATAGAGAGAGGGTGTTATAGACAGGTCAGTTTTAATGTACAGTTAAACCTGTCTATAGCGCCCCCTTCGGGACTCACCAAAATAGGGTGCTATAGAGAAGGGGTGCTATAGACAGGTCACTTTTAATGTACAGTTAAACCTGTCTATATTACCCCCTCTTGGGACTCACCAAAATAGGGTGCTATAGAGAAGGGGTGCTATAGACAGGTCACTTTTAATGTACAGTTAAACCTGTCTATAGCACCCCCTCTTGGGACTCACAAAAATAGGGTGCTATAGAGAAGGGGTGCT
Organism: Cordylochernes scorpioides; assembly: GCA_030710605.1. Lineage (NCBI taxonomy): Eukaryota > Metazoa > Arthropoda > Arachnida > Pseudoscorpiones > Chernetidae > Cordylochernes > Cordylochernes scorpioides. The sequence goes on along the minus strand of CP092865.1, from coordinate 103,519,050 downwards.
ATAGACAGGTCACTTTTAATGTACAGTTAAACCTGTCTATATTACCCCCTCTTGGGACTCACCAAAATAGGGTGCTATAGAGAGGGGGTGTTATAGACAGGTCACTTTTAATGTACAGTTAAACCTGTCTATATTACCCCCTCTTGGGACTCACCAAAATAGGGTGCTATAGAGAAGGGGTGCTATAGACAGGTCACTTTTAATGTACAGTTAAACCTGTCCATAGCGCCCCCTCTTGGGACTCACCAAAATAGGGTGCTATAGAGAAGGGGTGCTATAGACAGGTCACTTTTAATGTACAGTTAAACCTGTCTATAGCACCCCCTCTTGGGACTCACAAAAATAGGGTGCTATAGAGAAGGGGTGCTATAGACAGGTCACTTTTAATGTACAGTTAAACCTGTCTATATTACCCCCTCTTGGGACTCGCCAAAATAGGGTGCTATAGAGAAGGGGTGCTATAGACAGGTCACTTTTAATGTACAGTTAAACCTGTCTATAGCACCCCCTCTTGGGACTCACAAAAATAGGGTGCTATAGAGAAGGGGTGCTATAGACAGGTCACTTTTAATGTACAGTTAAACCTGTCTATATTACCCCCTCTTGGGACTCACCAAAATAGGGTGCTATAGAGAGGGGGTGTTATAGACAGGTCACTTTTAATGTACAGTTAAACCTGTCTATATTACCCCCTCTTGGGACTCACCAAAATAGGGTGCTATAGAGAAGGGGTGCTATAGACAGGTCACTTTTAATGTACAGTTAAACCTGTCCATAGCGCCCCCTCTTGGGACTCACAAAACTAAGGTGCTATAGAGAAGGGGTGCTATAGAGAGGTCATTTTTAATGTGCAGTTTAACCTTATATAGCGCCCCCTCTTGGGACTCACAAAAATACGGTGCTATAGAGAGGGGGTGCTATAGACAGGTCACTTTTAATGTAAATCGCATCATACTATGTATTTGAAATCGGGCGCTTTAGAGAGGGAGGCGTTATTTAGAGGGGGCGCTATAGAGAGGTGTGTTTAACCGTATTTAGAAATAATACACATCACTATATAGGACTCTAGACTTATATGAACCTATTCATTGTCTATAATTTTTGGAATGAAATTATGCACAGAATAAACACAAGGTAATAAGACCAAATCCAAATAAATAGTGTGTGTTGTTTCGGTAACAGTGTTGTTACCATCTTCAGACAAAAGTTCTGAATGAGAATTTTTTTTTTTTTTTTATTTCGTCTCAATTTACAGGTGTTACATTCGAGCACAGCTCGCGAGTCACCTTGTCCTGGCTATTTACACATGGCGAGTTGGTGGAGTAGAAGTGGTCCCCCTAGGCCTTGCAGGAGGGCAGCTGTTGGGCGATGAGCTCTTGACTAAGTGTCAGGGCCGGGTCGTCGGAATCGGGGATTGATATCTCCTTTATTTTGTAGAATATCTTGTATGGTTGTATTATTTGAGTTTTGCTTTTAAAGGTATAATTTCTTAACGGAAGTTTGGTACATATCTTCTAGATCGGGTTGGTTTAAGTTCTCCTTCAGTATCTTGTTTGAAAGGTTGAATGGAGCTCCTATACTTGTCCGAAGGCAGATTCTTATGAATGCGTTTATCCTATTTTTGTCTGTGGCTGTAATATATTTGCACCAAACTGGGAGTGCGTATGTTACTATCGGGAGGATACAACTTCTGTATAGAGTAAACTTTTGTTTTGTAGTCAATTTGCTTCTATAGTTGAACAGGCTTGATAATGTTATTTTGGCGATTTTTGCTTTCTTTATGATATTTTTGACATGCATGTTGAATTTCAACTTGGAGTCTAAGGTAACTCCAAGATATTTAACGCTGTCAGTCCAGTTAATAGGGCTCTGGTTTACCTTCAGGGTGGATTGTGGCTTGAATTTTTTATTGTCTGTTAATTGTAGCACATTTCTTTTGAATGAAAAATGCTTCTTTAAATTGTCTCTTAGAATAATTTTTCTCATAATTTAGTATCTTTGTTTCTTTTAGGTTAAAATCTATAATCTATAATCCAAATTGTGCCTTATTATACACAAAATAATTGCATAGCTTAACTCAGGCCGCCTATTTACATATGGGGTGTATGTAACCAGGGTGGAGTTCCAGTTGATTGGCATCTGTCTGACCAGCCTGGAAAAACTCTCCTACATCTACAAGCCTAAATATAAGGTATGCAAATTTATCATTTAAATAATGAATTAATCCATATCCTTGTGCAAATCAAATATTCATTCACAGCAGAAATATTATGATACATTTTTATTAATTTTTTTATTTATTGTTACAAAAGCACGAAGTCCAAAAGACTATTGTGCTGTGCTAGTATTATTTACATATATATGATTGAATATTTACACGATGGATTAGTTTTGGTTTGTAAATTATTGTACAAATAGTTCTAAACTTAACAAAGTTCTCATAAGATAGAATATATACACAAAGAGAATTTGGTAATGTTTCAAAGTATCTACATACAATTTGATTAGTCAGAGGGCAAGTCAAAAGAAGATGCTCTGGTGATTCAACATCTAAGCGGCATTCAAATGTTGGATCATTGATAACATTCAGTTTGAATAAGAAACTTAAGAAGGGTCCCCTTTGCCTGTTAAGAATAAAGTAGTGAATTTATCAGAAGAAATGAAATTTGGGACAGCAATTGGAAAGAATTTCTTGAACAGATCATTAGATTGAGAAAGATAAAACTTAAATTTTTGATCCAGATATAGTTTATTTAATTCTTTTTGAAGGGGGTTTTTGAGTGTTTGATCTGTGAGAGAATTTGTCATATTATACTTTGTTTGTGATAACTCAAGATAATCGGACAGTAAGGAGTTTTCGCTAGTATATGTGTGATGTAAGAAGATGAAGTCCTATAAGCATGAATGCATCTAATAAGAATTTGATATTGTATAGAATTCAACTTAGATCTTTTTGCTGCAGTGATAAAAGGAAACCAAATAATTGATGCATAGCTTATTGTAGAGCGTATCATAGCTATATATAAGATCAATCTATGCCGAGTATCAATGCCCCAAGTACGTGCACATAATGAGAATAATATATTCTTAAGTTTAGTGGCATTCATAATTATATTGTCAACCTGTGTTCCAAAATTAATCTTATTCCTTTGTCTATGATTTTTAAAAATAACTCTCAAAATTTTAACAGTTTCTGATGGTTGAATTATTTTTCCATCAAAATTAATGGGCAATTTTTCATAGTTATGTAGATAGAGTATACCTGCTTTGTTTGGACTTAGTAAAAGTTTTACCTTTTCACACCAGGCTTTGATTTTTATTAAACATTTGGTAAATACATTAGCGCGCCATCTGTTATCAAAATTCGAAACTATTATAGACGCGTATGATTCTTTTGAAAAATTACACAATTTCTACTGCCCTTACTGCAATGGAAAAATTAATAGGAGGGCCTTGCTCATTAGTGGTGAACCCTCCCAGCGGTTTCGCCAGTTTAATCTACCAGTAAGAACAGTAGAAATTGTTTATTTTCAAAAAGAATCTTACGCTTTTAACCAAAAATGCAATATAACAGCGATATGGTTGATTAAACTGGCGAAACCGCTGGGAGGGTTCACCACTGATGAGTCAGGCCCTCCCTTTAATTTTTCAATTGCAGTAAGGGCAGTAGAAATTGTTTAATTTCAAAAAGAATCTTACGCGTTTAAAATAGTTTTGAATTTTGATAAAATAAATCATACGCATCTATAATAGTTTCGAATTTTGACAACAGAAATACATAGCACTGATTCTGGTTCCAAAATCACTTTACTTGGAACAGCTCAACAAGAACAACCTAGTTTATGATATTTACAACAATGAATAATATAGGAAGGTTATTCATATATTAAAACAAAGTGTTCAATACGGGATTCTATCAATATATATCTTCATCGCAGTGAAGATAGTAGAAGTTTGTTTTATTTGGTATGTTGGTGTCTTGTCCACTCCATGGGAAGGGAGGTTCTCCGTTAGTCAGCCACATTTCCCTGTTCACAGTTACCGTAGCGGCTCACGACACCGTACTACAGGGCAGTCCCTTACTTGTGCTGCTTCTCCCCACGTAGAGGAGGACTTCTGGGCAGGTTATGTGGTGCACTTACAGTAAAAGCAGTCACTAACTACCCACCAGGATTATCATGGCCTGTACCATATGTAGACATGTGGTGCACTTACAGTAAAAACAGTCACTAACTACCCACCATGATTATCATGGCCTGTACCATATGTAGACATGTGGTGCACTTACAGTAAAAGCAGTCACTAACTACCCACCAGGATTATCATGGCCTGTACCATGTGTAGACATGTGGTGCACTTACAGTAAAAGCAGTCACTAACTACCCACCAGGATTATCATGGCCTGTACCATGTGTAGACATGTGGTGTACTTACAGTAAAAGCAGTCACTAACTACCCACCAGGATTATCATGGCCTGTACCATGTGTAGACATGTGACAATTTTGACAATTAAAACATACTTTATTGACACTCGTCAATAGTTACATTCAATCAAGAATTAATGGGATTTACAGATTGGGGGGGGGGGGAGCATTTCGCTGAGTATGCGTAGGCCCTCACGCACAAAGGGATCCGAGCTCCGAGCGCGCTCAGATGCAGCGCTGACGATCCCGGCAAGAGTGGTTCTCTTCTGAGTGGAGAGGCGCCTGAGGAGAGGTTCCCTATCGTCGGGGAAAATAATCGCCTCTACGATGTCACCCTCTGTGACTCCTATATCGGATAAACGCTCCGAGTAGCGCTCATCGCTTAATTCATATATTATGTCATTTGCCTGGTCGTAGCAGGCATCAATGAATTCGGTAGACAGTGGAGGTGGAGGTGTCGCGATGTCCGGCGACGTCTTTTCCCCGTGGAGAGCGGGTGGTGTTAGCTTAGAAGGCCAAGGCGCAGGCAGTGTGGGTGTTGGAGGCACTGATGGTGTTGTCCTGAGCTCGGCCTTGACTTGTCCGAGGACTTTGTACAGGTTGCTGGCTGCTCCGGGTCTCAGGTCCAGGATTTGCCCGATCAGGCCGACGAGGGCGTCGCACTGCGGAGGCGACAGGAGGGGTCCCTTCCTCTGCGCCTTGGTCCTCGAGGAGAGGAGGTCCAGGACCTCCTCCCGCCCAAGACCAAGGGCGTCCGTCTTAGCGAAGGACACGCTGGGGTGCCCCTCGATGAACGCATCGAGGTCGACTCTCGTTGCGTTTTTTGCCGATGAAGTGAAGGACGCAAGGGTCTCCTCCACGATGGACATCTCCACGTCCGGTGTTGGGGCCGCAGGCTCGCGACTCCCAGGTGTTTGCAGGGACGGAGCAGGGGTCACTGGTGGAGGGGCAGGAGGCGTCTCCTCCATAGGAAAGGCTGGGGCCGCTGGTGGAGATGGCCGAGGTGCGGATGAGTGGAACGCAGCTCGGGCCCCGGGGGGAGCGCTGCAAACCTCCATGGCTGGATTGGAGGGTGTCGGCGCAGGAGGCTGGGCTGCTGACCGCTGAGGCGGTGCAGGGGTGGTCGGTGGTGGGACGCCAGCAGGAGTGGTCGGTGGGGCCGTTCTGGTGTTGTTGGCCAGCCCTGCAAGCAGGGGGCAGTTGGCCCTGCGGTGCCCCTGACCGTGGCATCTGGAACACTTGATGCCGGTAGAGAGATAAGCGGGCCAGGCCTCGCCTTTGATGGTGATGTCGAGGCGGGTGGGGAGCCTCTCGGTTGTCATTCCTTCGTGAAGGACGATGAACGCCTCGCGGCGACCGTCGGTGTAGGTGTACGGGCCGGCCTTCATCATTTTGGGCGCGATGGATGTGATGCGCCCAAAGGGCCTAAGGGCGTTGATGATGGCTGAGTCCTCCACGAAGAAGGGGAGGTTGCTCACCGTTATCCTTTCCGCTCTTTTACGGAAAGGAAACGCCCTGAGGAGAGTGCCCTCAACCTCAAGGCCGTTGTTTATGAGGCGCTCGGCGAGGCCCCTGTTGGCCAGTCCCAGGAGTTGGTGGCCGTTTACCTTGGAGATCTGGATAATTCCGGCGGTTCCTCCAAGCAGCCTGTCCAGCGCCCTCAGGTAGTGGAAGGGCTGTAGCTCGGGGCCGTGTTCCAGGTAGACGCAGTGCTCCTCGGAGGAGGACGCCTGCCTCGCCCGGGCCTCTGTGATATGGGTCCTGGTTGTCGGGATCTCCTGTGCCCGGGGTACCGATCGAGCCGATGAATGCAATCGGCGACTGCTCCTGGCGCCACCGCTGTTGGAGGATGGTGCAGCGGCTGTAGGCGAATTTGATGATTCGCGGCGCCTCTTCTTGGTTTTCACGACGTTAAAGTCGTCTTCCGCTCCGGGGCTCAAATCCTCAATGCAGTCCGCCCAGTTTCCCAAGACACGGGCAGCGCCGTTGGATGACGTACCGGCCGGCAAGTTGAGCTTGACGTCACGCGCGGCGGCCAGATTTACATCTTTAACGCCTGCCGGCGGATTTGCATAAACTCGATTTTCTGAGTTTTTTTTTAAGATTATTTTTTGATTTCCGTTTTCGCTTGAAATCCTCCCACCAGTAGGAGCTGGGATGCTGGGCCTTCCAGGCTCTTGTTCAGCAGATCCCGAGCTCCCTGGCGATGCCGAACTCGACATGCTCAAATGCATTTTACCGCCCGCCAGAGGCGAAAAACACGGAGCTCGCGCGACGCGTGGCCGCACGGCCGAGTGTAGACATGTGATGTACTTACAGTAAAAGCAGTCGCTAACTACCCACCAGGATTATC
>CP092865.1:103494311-103512172 GCA_030710605.1 Cordylochernes scorpioides | reverse complement strand
ATGGCCTGTACCATGTGTAGACATGTGGTGTACTTACAGTAAAAGCAGTTGCTAACTACCCACCAGGAATATAATGGCCTGCACCATGTGTAGACATGTGGTGTACTTTCAGTTAATGTCGCCAACTACCTTCAGTGATTATAATGACCTGTACCATGTGTAGACATGTGAATGAATGAAAACAGACTTTATTGACTGTACAGTCAATGGTAACACTCAAAGAGTCAATGGAAAATATTTACAACTATTTACAGTTATCCTGACTCTGTCAGGAGCCCAGAGGTAGCCCGAGCTCGAACAATTCCCTTTGGAAATTTTTCGACAGAGGGTGTCCTCGGGGAGGGTCTGGATCATAGAATGGCAAGGCGGCCCTGAACTCAGATAAGCCTCTACGGATCAAGGGAACCGAGTCCCGAGTGCGCTCGATGAGCTTATCCAGGAATTGGGCGAGAATCCTCCCTCGCCGCGGCGTGAGTTCCGCGAGCACGCACTCCCTCACCTCAGGGTAACGGGCCGCGTCCACGAATTCGCACGCGCCGAACGTTTGGAGAATGGGCTCCGAGCCGGGACTTCACATCAATTCATCTACTGAATCCACCATGTCCGTCCAATAGTCTGGCTCCGAATCATCCTCCATGCAGACAGATGGTGGAGGCGGAAGTGTGGCCATGGCCGGTGTTGACTCCTTCACTTGGGGAGCGGGTGCTGTCGGCCGAGCGGGCCGAGGCGCAGGCAGTGTGGGTGTAGGAGGCACTGCTGGTGTTGTCCTGAGCTCAGCTTTGACTTGTCCGAGGACTTTGTACAGGTTGCTGGCTGCTCCGGGTCTCAGGTCCAGGATTTGCCCAATCAGGCCGACGAGGACGTCGCACTGCGGAGGCGACAGGAGGGGTCCCTTCCTCTGCGCCTTGGTCCTCGAGGAGAGGAGGTCCAGGACCTCCTCCCGCCCAAGACCAAGGGCGTCCGTCTTAGCGAAGGACACGCTGGGGTGCCCCTCGATGAACGCATCGAGATCGACTCTCGTTGCGTTTTTTGCCGATGACGTGGAGGACGCAAAGGTCTCCTCCACGATGGACATCTCCACGTCCGGTGTTGGGGCCGCAGGCTCGCGACTCCCAGGTGTTCGCAGGGACGGAGCAGGGGTCACTGGTGGAGGGGCAGGAGGCGTCTCCTTCATAGGAAAGGCTGGGGCCGCTGTTGGAGATGGCTGAGGTGCGGATGAGTGGAGCGCAGCTCGGGCCACGGGAGGAGCGCCGCAAACCTCCATGGCTGGATTGGAGGGTGTCGGCGCAGGAGGCTGGGCTGCTGACCGCTGAGGCGGTGCAGGGGTGGTCGGTGGTGGGACGCCAGCAGGAGTGGTCGGTGGGGCCATTCTGGTGTTGTTGGACAGCCCTGCAAGCAGGGGGCAGATGGCCCTCCGATGCCCTTGTCCGTGGCACCTGGAACACCTGATGCCCAAGGACAGGTACGCAGGCCAGGCCTCGCCTTTGATGTTGATGTCGAGGCGGGTTTGAAGCCTCTCGATGGTGATCCCCTCATGTAGGGTGATGAAGACGTCTCGCCGGCCATCGACGTAGACGTAGGGGCCCGCCTTCATCTGCTTAGGGGCGATGGACGTGACCCGCCCATATGGAGAGAGGGCGTTGATGACAGCGGAGTCTCCTATAAAGAAGGGGAGGTTACCCACTGTAATCCTTTCCGCTCTTTTGCGGAAAGGGAATGCCCTGAGGAGTGTTCCCTCAATCTCGAGGCCCTCACTTATGAGGCGCTCGGCCAGGCCTCTGTTGGTCAGTCCCAGGAGCTGGTGGCCGTTCACCTTGGTGATCTGGATGACACCGGCAGTTCCTCCGAGCATCCTATCCAGTGCCCTAAGGTAGTGGAAGGGCTCCAGTTCGGGGCTGTGTTCGATGTACACACAGTGTTCCTCGGAGGAGGACGCCTGCCGCGCCCTGGCTTCCGCGATGTGTGCTCTGGTGACCCTGATTTCCTGGGCCCGCGGCACCGAACCCGCCGATGGTTGAGGTCGGCGAATGGTCCTGGAACCTCCAGCATTGGAGGATGGTGCAGCTGCCGTAGGCGAATTTGCCGAGCCACGGCGCCTCTTCCTACCCTGGACGAGGGTAAATCCTTCCTCAGCTCCAGGTTCACCTCTTCTGTGATGTCAGCCCAGTTTCTCCGGACTTGAGCAGCGGCGTTAGCAGTTGGAATAGCCGCAAGAGAGAGGTCGACCGGCGCGGCAGAATTTGCATCCTGGCTGCCGGCGGGCGGATTTACATAGTTTTCATTTTCTTTTGAATTCATCGAGGAATTGATCTGCAAAACGTCTTTTGCTGTTATTACCGCACTGGGCTGTGCTTTAGAGCCGAGCCTTACAGGCTTGTCTTCGGCTTTTGACGGGCTTTCAGCCCATACCATATTTGTCGCCATCCGCGACACTTTCCGCCCGCCAGAGGCGAAAAACTCAGGAGCTCGCGCGACGCGTGGCCGCACGGCCGAGTGTAGACATGTGGTGTACTTACAGTAAAAGCAGTCGCTAACTACCCACCAGGATTATCATGGCCTGTACCATATGTAGACATGTGACAATGAAAACACATTTATTGACAACTTAGTCAATTGTTACACTCCGGAGAGTTAGGCAGTTAAATATTTACAATTTAAATATTCACATCAGGAGGTTCCCCTGCCAAGGGTAGTCTGGACTCTGTCAGGGGAGTAACATCCTCCTGAGCGCGTATAAGCCCTCGCGTACAAAGGGATCTGAGGCCCGAGCGCTCTCAATGGCAGCACTGATGATTTCGGTGATAAGGCTTTTCTTCTGGGTGGAACAGGTCCTGAGGAGAGGCTCCCTGTCCTCGGGGTATATGACCGCATCCGTGATGTCACCCTCTGTGATCCCCAAATCAGTCATGGGCCCCGAGTAGCGTTCATTGCTTAATTTATATATTATATCAGCTGCTTCATCCCAGCGCTTCGACGTCAGATCCTCCTCCACTTGAAACAGTGGAGATGGAGATGTCGCCATGGCCGGTGTCGTCATTTTCCCATGGGGATCGGGCGGTGTTGGCTCGGCAGGCCGAGGCGCAGGCAGTGGGGGTGTTGGAGACACTGCAGTTGGTGTTGTCCTCAGCTCAGCTTTGACTTGTCCGAGAACTTTGTAAAGGTTGCTGGCTGCTCCGGGCCTCAGATCCAAGATTTGCCCGATCAGGCCGGCGAAGGCGTCGCACTGCGGAGGCGACAGGAGGGGTCCTTTCCTCTGCGCCTTGGTCCTCGAGGAGAGGAGGTCTAAGACCTCCTCCCGCCCAAGACCAAGGGCGTCCGTCCCAGCGAAGGATACGCTGGGGTGCTTTTAACATTAGGGTGCTACTTAAATTTATTAAAATTCTATTTACCACAAACTCTACAAGTAACAGATTTAAAGAAACAATTATAATGAAGATGGTTAGTCTTACCACAGTGTTTACAGGTATTATTAATGGCGTGAAGATACTGTGGGGACTGATGGGCATTTTCGGATCCTTTGATATTATGTAGCTCATTATCCGCTGATTCCGCAGACAGAGCTATGTCCACTGCACCATCAAAAGTTAAGTTTTCTTCTTGTAGGAGTTTCTTTTGTGTAGATGAATCAATGATGCCAGCAACAAATCTGTCACGTAAGGATTCTTGTAAAAAATCTCCAAAAGAACACTTTTGAGCTTGGTCTTTTAGGCGTATCATATATTTAGAAATAGTTTCTCCAAACTTTTGATCCGTTTTCTGAAATATGAATCTTTCATATTTTATATTAGTTTTTGGATTAAAATGTTTTAATAAGATCGTACATAATTTATCAAAAGGAACTTGAGCAACTTCCTCTGGAAAAACTAAATTTCGCAAGATACTAAAATATTTAGGGCCTATACTTGAAATAAGAAATGGCGTCTTAAAATCTTCCTTTGTTTTAGAAATTAACATAAATTGTTTTAAGCGATATATATGATGCGATCCCGGTTTGGATAGTTGAAAAGGGAGGATACACGATGTGACTTATTAAAAGTTTCCTTACTTAAGTATATATATATATATAGCAAATTAGGCCAACAACCCCATGTATATAACCCGCAGGAAGACCTTAATGTTGTATAATAGCAGCACAGCTGTCAGTGATGCACTATCGGCATATGTCTTTACATCATCACATTCACAGGGAAAAAAAAAACTCTGTAATTGATTAAGGGTTGAGCTAAAACAAGGTTCGAGCATATAATTTTGTCAGAACAATGGTCTAAAGATGGAAACAGCCGCGACACTATTATACAATTTCATCAGACAACCCATGAAATCATTATTAAATTGGGCAATCTATAAAACACTGAAACACAGACACTCGCGGCAATGTATGTGGCCGGTAATTTATGGGAGACTTGATTATTAGTAACATTCCCTTCAAATAGGTAAGAAACATACAACATTTCATTTAAACAGTGGGAATAGCACCATAAGGCATATTATGTATGGAATAGGTAACAGAGGAAACAAGAAAATTTCTCTAGATATTTATTTAAATATCTTAAAATTTGGGAACATGTCTATACTGACGAGATATGCTATTTACATAGTAAAATTTAGGTAGAGGTGACCTGAAGTTACTTTATAGCCCTTTAGGGCCCATGCGAAATCTAGGTTGGCTACTACACAAAAGGGGGGGGGGGGGGGGGGAAGGCGCTAAGTCATAATGACAAATGGCTTACCTTTTCTCGAAAGTGCCGACAAAGGTCTGGTCTCCTGTCTGCAGACTGTCCTTTCACTGAGCGACTCCGATCCAATCCTGCCTTTTGGCAAAGAACCTTCTTTTATTCATCTCTCTCTCCATTTTCATTCGCCGAAAGAAACACCAATCAAAATGGCCAACGCTCCAGTATCAATTTCATAGACGCCCCAGGCCTCATCAAAATAGAACATATAGTATTACCAAAACAAAAAAATCTAAAGAGAGAAACAACCACGGCGGTAGTGTAAGATTTCAGACTCCAGCCCCCCCCCCCCCTCCTTTCCACATGGATTGAAATACAATCCTCCCTTTTTTCTCGGGACGATATATATATCGCCCCCCCGTCTTGGCTAAAATTGACCCAGGCCCTTTTTACCTGGACTGTAATGTGATGCTTTCCTTTCTCGGGAAGGATATTTTATAAGTTTCAGTCTTTAGAGATCTTCCTTCTCCATTTTTCTCTTTTTTTTTTTTTTCTGGTCACCTTTACCTAAATTTTTGGTGAGGGGAATATATGTACATATGAAACAACAGTTTCCAGCTCGGATGTCTCTGTATGTCTTCTTCTTTACCAGGCATCAGCTTTCGGCATGGAAGACTGGTGTCACCAAGTGTCTAAGTTTCTGGGCAAAAAAAATGGTCTGTAAGTCTATGTGGGAGGGAAGCCATGTATCCATTTGATTTGATTATACATACGCCTTCTGTTGGGGTATGGTTACAAAAAACGTGCCCCAACAATCCTCCCCCTGCCAAGTAATGGACAAATGCGTTTGTGCTATTCATTATTCATCTGCCTTTCATCAGTTACTATGAAAGCAGGCCCATTTCTAGCAAAATACATTTTCCATTACTAGGTGAAGCCAGATGTACCGAAACCTATAGGGAAGATAAGGCTAGTCAAAATTATGGTATGCCATTCTAGATGTTTATTATTCCGAACATTAGTGGGCATTGCGCATCCTGGCAAAGGGGTTTTTATGTGCTATTATTCTGTCAGAACACTGTTATCAAAATAGGTTATTGGGGACAGTCATATCATATGTATGGAAGTAAGCAAGGTCATCTGTCTTACCATTCATGGGTATATATACCACCCTTCCACTTTCTTCTTTGGTCTTGAGGAGTAGGCCTTCCTAGTGGTAAGTCCTCTCAACCCCATCCTTGCCTCTTGGGGTACTGGATTCATTGCTACCTTCTTTCTGCTAACAATACAGTTAGGACATTTCCCTATTACATATTATATATGAAAAATTGGGCGCCAAGAAGTCGTTTAGAAATAACTGACTAGTCCAACTCCTAAAACATGCCAGCATCTTTATTTTCGTACCAATCAAGACATTCGTGTGGTATAGTTATATATATATACAATCAAAGGAAAGGATAATTATAGTTAGCTGAAAGAAATATCTTGGTATATAATGATTAGCCTATGACATGATGACTTTTGCTAAATAAAAATTACAGAAAACAAATTATGTAAGTAATCATTAAATAAGGCACGAAATATGTAATGATAAAATGAATCCTTCCATGTTATATGATGAGTATAACATATATATTGAAGTAAAAACATATCATGTAGATAGTGATTAAATATGTTAAGATATAAGTGATAAAAATCATCCCATGATAGATGACAAAAGAAAACTACTACAAGATTATATATGGTGACAAAATATATATAATTAAATATTTAATATAAATATTAATATCATGAATGTCAAAATAAAATTGTTGAAATGAATAGTATATGACTATAATATAATATATATGATATAAAAATAATAACATATTGAAAAAGAAAATGTAAACATAATATATATTTGTGCGCTGAAGGTTCAAGGTTTAGTATCTCAGTTAAGTTTTTCAATCTTATTCAGTCTGGAATCACGAGTTGGTCACTGGGTAATATTCGTCTATCCCGATCCTACTGGAGGGTGTGTTTTCTCTTATGTGTTAGATTCCTCTGTTACAATACTCTCAACCCAGATGGGTACGTCATTTAGAATCTTGGTCAAATGGAACATAGCCCAGACCTCTATTAAACTACACAGTCCATTTAAATCTAGGGTGACAACCGTATGAAGAAAGCTCTCTGTTTGACAGAGAAACTAATCAACTTCTCCCATTTTGTTTGTGACTCCGTTTACCTTGTCTCTGGGGTGTGTACAGTTCAGCTACCTCCCCCTTCCAAGAAATTCATATTACTTTCATCTACTAATATACCCTCTATTCATTGACCTGAATCCTACAAATCTACATCTTATAAATTTGAATTTTATCAATCTGAAATTTTGGTTCTTTTACAAATTCCTTCAGAATTCTACTCCCTGTATAACTGCTCTTAATTCTACTGTCCTCAATACAACACTTCTAAAACTCTGACTCATTGGCTCGTTCTGGCGTCTCGTTCGCGGTCCTTATAGTTAACTAATACTTTAAAATCTTATCCTATCATGGAACGAGTTTAAACTCGTTGAAGGTCCTAATAATTACTTATTCTGCCTCTCGAATCTGTCTTATACTCGAATTCATTCCAACAAAACGTATGGCAGGGCGAATCCTTTATTAGAAGAAACTTCCGCTAGCTATGGGGGATCAAACTGGTACCGAAAAAAATTCAATAGACGGAAACACTTCGTCTAGAATAACTGGGCAATCTCTGCCTACTTGCCAATCTTACAGGACCTCCCGTCTGGAATACCCTCGCTCCAGCCACGCTAAAAGCGTCGAAACTACGGTGTCAGATCGGTTACCCAAGGTCGCGCCGTTATACCCCAGGCTATACGGCATGGCTAAAACAAATCCCCCATCCTGCATAAAATTCAATCTATACCTCTTCGTTTCCTCTAATGAGGAGAAGTTTTGTGGGTTTCCTGGTCTGATCATAACCTCCCACAACCTTCCAGCCTGAGAATCAAGATATGATCATTATCTACGACTCTTAAAATTCAAGTTGATATAATGAAATAGAGTAACTGATTACCCTAATAAAAGAAATCAATATTTGCACTCCTCTAAAAGGAGACCTAACAAAGTGGAGCGAATATTTTCCTAACAATAGATAGAGTTGTAGTTGTCCTTTTTGAGGCTTCTCGGTCCTAACAAAATTCGAAATAAAAAATAAAATAAAATAAAAATCGATCCTATTGAAGTCCTTAACCCTATTCTAATGTATTTTGGGCTCACAATATAATAGTTTTTTAACCTTCTTACACATTCATTACACCAATTCATTCATACACCCTCCCCCCTATCATTCACGGTGTGCATACAAACTAAAGTTAAAAGCTGCTACAAAGGCCAAAATACTCATTTATCAATATCAATAGATCCTAACAAATAATAACATATTTCAGGACACAATGTGAAATCAAATAAAATAATAAAATTAAAACAAATTGGGAACTAAAGCCCTATGTTACTCAAAAGAAATGCCTCTGTACAAGCTCTATATATACTAATACTTTATACTCAATAAATGATTGTTAACAATAATTGTTAACAATTCTAAATAATCTGGAAGCTAACCTATCTTTAAAAAATGTAATTTCAAAACTGCCCTTGCCTTGACACTAAGCGACTATTCACGACAATTCTATGAAGACACACACAGAATATAAGGGCGATTAAAGAACCATTAAACGTGACACCTCATAAAAGCGGATTGATTCATTCCCCTAGCCACTGTGGGTGAAGTCACTTTCTTCCTACTTCACCTTGCGTCTGTCCCCTTTGCAGTAGTCCGACCTCAACACTCTATTGAAAGATGGATTTATAGGGTTTACGATTCACTACCCAACACTAACATTCTCAAGTGCTTTCCGAGGATCGACTACGATCTGGGCCTACCTAACTTCTACCCCTGGCTTAGGGTCCCTATACTTCACAACTTTACTCTGAAAGATTGACCTTTCATGTCCTCATTAGAAACCTATTTCAAAGCTACTACCTGAAGGCCAGGGATTATAGGGTTTCTGAATTACCCAACACAAGCCATAGGATGCCTATTAGGTTCGTTGTTTTAGACATAGCCCCCCCTCTAAGTTGTGATTTCCTACACCTTCCTTCACCTATTACTCCTGGTAATAACTAAAATTTCAGATTTACACTAAATAGTTAATTCACAATGGTATACATTATTCTCATTGGTCTTCGAAACTCGGGTTTTAACAAGAAATAGTTTGTATTAAAAAAAAAAAAAGGAATCCTAATGAAGCTCTACTTAAAAAAAAAAAAAAAGGTTTAAAAAAAAAAAAGGCTGAAATCTCTAAACTTCTCATTCTATCGAGCTGATTCTCCGTACACACTCCAAAATCCTAGTTAGAGGCGACAGTCTAAGCAGAATTTACACTGTGTGGGCCTTTTTACCCTTGTAGACCTGCGTAAAGTTAAACTGTTCACACTAACTCTGTCAACTTCCCCTCGTCTCATTACTTCTGAGTTCGCTCTGGTTGTATTGTTGGATAAAATTGTAACATAACAATAAAAAGAAACTAAAATTTTCCTAAATCATATCCTGACAGGTTGTACAAGCTCTTCAAAACGGTGTGTCATATTAAAACAAGGTTGTGAGACGGTATTCTGCACAAAGACAAGGTTGAGACAAATAACACACAAACCCTGAAACATGGTGTTAAAGCTCCTTTCAACACTTAGCACTAGAACACATGAAAAAAAAAAACTGCAAACTGTTTAAAGTTCACCATGACACTAAGACAAAATTGTTAACAAAAAATAAAGTAGGAAAAACTGGAAGTTTAGAACACACGTTATAGTTTAAAATAAAAGAAAAACTGCAAGTTCTTCAAAGTTCACCATAACACTAAGACATATTTGCTATTTAATATATAACCTAATATTGTAATTAATAAAGACCTATTTATATTAAATAGTGTATATTGTTGCCGAAACTTATGTAAATCAGCTTACACAAACCCCCAGTGCATAATATGTCTTATTTTAAAAGAAATAGTTCTATCGAGGCGATATTGCGGTCGACAGCTACGCTTTATACATTAAATGTACTTTCTTCCATCAATCTTTATCTACTATTTACAAAACCCTTTATCCAACTTTTTTCAATTCTTTCTCTTTCAACATCTTTCTGCATCTTTCTATCTCTTCCTCATCAACATTCAACGCTTTCTCACTCTTTCATCATCCTTCATCATCCTCAACGCCTTTCAACTTACTTCCATCGCATCTCTCTTCAACGCCTTCAACACATTTCATCTCTTATTCATCACCTTATAACACAGTTCAACGCCTTTTTCATCATATTTCATCGCCCTTCCATCACTTTCAACACCTCTTTCATCCCTCTGAAGTCTCTTCGAAACCCGTCATCGGGATCTGGATCCCGATCTATTATCACTCTTAATTTTGAACTACTCTATTCCAACAGCCTATGACCTTTAAGCTTTATAACTCCATATACACTCGGCGGGGTAGTTACCTTGTTAAGAAAACCTATAATGTCATAGATCATTTAGAGAGAGAACATAACAAATTTGTGCGAATAGTTTGCTTCAACTATTGATTGTAAGCCTATTAAACTCGTTCTCTCTAGGTTGGCTCGCTCATTAGTCTTCGATTTTTTTTTTTTTTTTTTTATGCAATGGTCATATTGAGTCCACATGGGTGCTAAACGTAAACTGTATTAAAATGTTGTAGTTTTCTAGTTTTCGAATTATATGACAGTTAGAAAAAAAAAATTCTGGAAATATCTCGCACTGGCTACTATTAAAAAATTGAATGGGGTACAACTCCGATCTTACAGGATACCTCATGGCTCATAGAATTGAATCGCTCATTTCTCACTAAAATATTCACACAGGTATGGAGGTCTCCAGCGGTTCTATAGCTATTGGTCAACTAAATTAATTAATGGCAGGAATTGAAGCTAGTTTAAATGCTCATGTGCTGTTTTGTCATGCGTCTTTATGTCATCTGCACAGGAAAGTGTCGCCTCAAGGACCTAATTCTGGGACTAACATCCGCTGCACATTTCAGGAAGGAGTGGTCGTCCATACAATAGCAAGATATCATTTTGCTGCCAATGTACAATGTTGAGCATTTTCCATGTCGTCATTTTGTCGATCCCCAATCTTCTAGGGTGTTTCTTTAAGCATTTCTCGATATCGTTTAATGCTTTATGCGATCCCGCCCGGCATTCAATAAGTATTATTTGATCGTACCATCTCCAGGAGACCATCCCATTGCGGCCGAACCATTTCCACCCAACTTATAACGCCGTCCATATCGCGTAATTGAAATTAGTGTAAAACTCAAAGAATAAGACCTTAATCTCTTAATTCTTTACTAATTTCAGTTGGCTCAACATAAATCTTCTCAATTATTATCTTAGTACAGTGGCGTGACATGTCACACTTCTTCTAGTTCTTTCGCAAGCTCGATTAATCCCAGTGAAAGCCCGTCCAGGCGTCAATCCCGTGCTAACCCGTCATGCATGACTTCAAATTTGGAAATTATTAGACCTGAATATTTGCAGTGGCATCTGCTTCCACTGAAAGTTTTTAAGACACAAGGCTGCCTCTTATCTTGTTTAAATCACTGTCTTTACTCCCATATACCTGTGTTAACTTTAACCATGACCTTATCAATTCTCAAAATTCTGCCTATCGAATATCCTGAGGATCAATGTTCTTCTTGTCTACGGCGGATTAACACAATAATTGTTCTCTAGAGTTATCTGCGTCGAGTGGTCAGTCTGTACTACTAATTCTCCACTCTAACTCCAGGATTCCTTTATCTACTCAGGCTGTTCAAAAATTTTCAAGACAGTTGTTCAAATCCCCAATGATAATTTGCTAAATTTCGATAATTATTGGAATTCTCATTAAACAGAATAACTACACCTTTCTGACACAGAAATATCCAGCATCAAGATATAGCGCACCGTCCAATTTCTTTATTTCAAGACGGTGTCAAATTACAACTGAAGGAACATACTAAACATATAACTGGTTTAAATTTCATGTAATCTCATCATGCCTTCTGCTGGCAAATGTATTTACTGTAAAATTCAATACTATCAAGATGGTTTTATTTGTCTTCATCCAAAAAAAAAAATGTTTCAGAAATAGAATCTTGGAAATCTCTACTATAGACAAAAATTGTACATTTGTCAATTCAGGATAACCTTCCCTTGTCAGAGTGTATACAGGATATTTAAGATCATATGCAGTTGGCGGCATCATGAAAAAAAAAAATCGGTTGCAATAGACGCAACGTTATTAATCAAGACAATAGGTCTCTAATTTTCCAATACTGCAAAGGAACAGGTCACACTTTCGCATTAGGAGAACCTAGAATACATTACAATAACATAAACAGCAAATATCAAAGGCTTATAATTGATTCTCTATTATTCAGAAAACACAATAGCATTAATAGAAATAGATTTGCCCGAAACATATAACACAATATATCCTAGTACCAGCTAATAATATCAACAATAATATAAGTAACTTATATGTAATAGCCAATAACTATTATAAAACTACTTAAATAATAGAATTTCTAACCTATAAGATAATTCATAGAATATAGCAAACAATAGTAGAATATGTGTAATCCCTTAATCCAAAAAAATATGTCTTAAGAAAACAAATAATATGCAAAACTTTCTAATGTATATATATATGTACATAGAATCATAATAGTTTTAGCATCAGGCGACGTTATATTTTCTTGATATATTGTATATGTTTCTCCTGTAGAAGGGCGGACAAGCTCGAAAGCTCGAGAAGACCAGAATAAAAGATACTCATCCCCATAGACGTTTTACTTTGATATCAGAAATCAATGATAATATTAAGGTTTTGCCACAAACAATGTGAATCGTAAAAGACAGCGGCGAGAGATGCGGTATACACCGCCTCAACATAACTTTCATTGCCTGATAAAATGCCAGTGAAACGGAAAGCGTAAATTAAAATTCACGATTTATAATAGACTGTTAATCTCAGGATGCGTGGACTACTTCACCAATACTTAAAAATAGTATGGCTTTTCATTAGGTATATATGTAATATTATAAAGAATATTGTCTAATAAATAATTATGTACCATGTTGGATATAATGTATTCTGTATGGATTCAAATAAAGATGGCAGTCAAAGGACGTGGAGATGGAAGAAGTAGAAGAGAAAAGAACGACAGATCCAAGTCGTGTATCTAGGTCACTTAGAACAAAGAGGCCCTCATATTCCAGAGTTGAATGTCCTGAGAGATTGGGATGTTAGGCAAAGCTTCTTCCCGACCAAATTCACCATCATGGCCGACAGAGACAGGGACCAATCAAAGGTCAAGCAGGGTCCCACATGACCCAAGCCGGGGGGTGGGGCAACCGCAGTTCGGTCGGTGTAACGTGTGTGTCAAGACGTGTGTGTGCATCTTCTAAAAGTAGTGCCTCGAGGTCCAAGATGTGAGTCATCTCAATCCAATTTAATCGTGAAAATCCTTCCATCTCCTCTCCCGAGCCGCCAATGATTAATATTCCGAGGTGTTTTGTGATTCATTAATCGATATAGTGTGCCGATTTTTTCATCCACCGCCATTGATAACGACTGCCCAAACATACAAAACCCCATCCACTCCCGAGGATTCTCAGGACAAAGCACTTTATCACAGTGAAGTCGACAAGCATTTTTTTTATATTATAGAGAGTCGATAAGATTCTCAGGATCCTTTTCCCATATATCACATATATTTCTAAAGTATAGGGGAAGAAACATATACTAAATTCGAGCCCCGCGGCGGGCGACATTGATGCGATCCCGGTTTGGATAGTTGAAAAGGGAGGATACACGATGTGACTTATTAAAAGTTTCCTTACTAAGTATATATATATATAGCAAATTAGGCCAACAACCCCATGTATATAACCCGCAGGAAGACCTTAATGTTGTATAATAGCAGCACAGCTGTCAGTGATGCACTATCGGCATATGCCTTTACATCATCACACTCACAGGGGAAAAAAAAACTCTGTAATTGATTAAGGGTTGAGCTAAAACAAGGTTCGAGCATATAATTTTGTCAGAACAATGGTCTAAAGATGGAAACAGCCGCGACACTATTATACAATTTCATCAGACAACCCATGAAATCATTATTAAATTGGGCAATCTATAAAACACTGAAACACAGACACTCGCGGCAATGTATGTGGCCGGTAATTTATGGGAGACTTGATTATTAGTAACATTCCCTTCAAATAGGTAAGAAACATACAACATTTCATTTAAACAGTGGGAATAGCACCATAAGGCATATTATGTATGGAATAGGTAACAGAGGAAACAAGAAAATTTATCTAGATATTTATTTAAATATCTTAAAATTTGGGAACATGTCTATACTGACGAGATATGCTATTTACATAGTAAAATTTAGGTAGAGGTGACCTGAAGTTACTTTATAGCCCTTTAGGGCCCATGCGAAATCTAGGTTGGCTACTACACAAAAGGGGGGGGAAGGCGCTAAGTCATAATGACAAATGGCTTACCTTTTCTCGAAAGTGCCGACAAAGGTCTGGTCTCCTGTCTGCAGACTGTCCTTTCACTGAGCGACTCCGATCCAATCCTGCCTTTTGGCAAAGAACCTTCTTTTATTCATCTCTCTCTCCATTTTCATTCGCCGAAAGAAACACCAATCAAAATGGCCAACGCTCCAGTATCAATTTCATAGACGCCCCAGGCCTCATCAAAATAGAACATATAGTATTACCAAAACAAAAAAATCTAAAGAGAGAAACAACCACGGCGGTAGTGTAAGATTTCAGACTCCAGCCCCCCCCCCTCCTTTCCACATGGATTGAAATACAATCCTCCCTTTTTTCTCGGGACGATATATATATCGCCCCCCCGTCTGGGCTAAAATTGACCCAGGCCCTTTTTACCTGGACTGTAATGTGATGCTTTCCTTTCTCGGGAAGGATATTTTATAAGTTTCAGTCTTTAGAGATCTTCCTTCTCCATTTTTCTCTTTTTTTTTTTTTTTTTTCTGGTCACCTTTACCTAAATTTTTGGTGAGGGGAATATATGTACATATGAAACAACAGTTTCCAGCTCGGATGTCTCTGGATGTCTTCTTCTTTACCAGGCATCAGCTTTCGGCATGGAAGACTGGTGTCACCAAGTGTCTAAGTTTCTGGGCAAAAAAATGGTCTGTAAGTCTATGTGGGAGGGAAGCCATGTATCCATTTGATTTGATTATACATACGCCTTCTGTTGGGGTATGGTTACAAAAAACGTGCCCCAACATATATAATTTTCCACATTTTCTAAATTCTCATCAAATTTCTCAAACATACCTGAAGACATATTTGAAGTATAATTTCTTTGTTCTTTACAAAATTCGCTTTTCCTCGTCGCCAGTTGTTTTGTGCTTGTCATTAATATTCAAAACACATTTATATTTTATATTTTATTCAATTAAGATCAAAATTACATAAACATCACATTTAACTATATGTCATCACAAAACATTTATATATCACGACTACATAACATTAAGGCAACTATATATTTTTTTGTTTTCGTCACTGGTCCAATATTCTTATTTTCATAGACTAAATTATGAGATTAATTTATAAATGAAAAATATGCAAAACAAATAAACAAATATATACATCATTGACGACGGTGAAGTCGTCTCCCCTCCAGGGCCTTGGTCTTCTGTATAGTCCGCCCAGTTTCCCAGGACACGGGCAGCGCCACTGGATGACGTACCGGCCGGCAAGCTGAGCGTGACGTCACGCGTGGCGGCCAGATTTACATCTCTAACGCCTGCCGGCGGATTTGCATGATCTCGATCGGGTAGTTGGCGACTTCTGTACGCTCCAGGAACCTGGGTTACTCAAATAAAAAAAATGATCTCGATTTTCAGAGATTTCTTTGGAAATTCTTTTCTGAATTCCGTTTTTCTTAGAATTATTCACACCAGTAGGAGATGGGACGCTGGGCCTTCCAGGCTCTTGTACAGCAGATCCCGAGCTCCCTGGCGGTGCCGAACTCGGCATGTTTAAAAGCATTTCATTGCTCGCCAGAGGTGAAAAACTCAGGAGCTCGCGCGACGCGTGGCCGCACGGCCGAGTGTAGACATGTGGTGTACTTACAGTAAAAGCAGTCGCTAACTACCCACCATGATTATAATGACCTGTACCATGTGTAGACATGTGGTGTACTTACAGTAAAAGCAGTCGCTAACTACCCACCAGGATTATCATGGCCTGTACCATATGTAGACATGTGAATGAATGAATGAAAACAGACTTTATTGACTGTACAGTCAATGGTAACACTCAAAGAGTCAATGGAAAATATTTACAACTATTTACAGTTATCCTGACTCTGTCAGGAGCCCAGAGGTAGCCCGAGCTCGAACAATTCCCTTTGGAAATTTTTTCGACAGAGGGTGTCCTCAGGGAGGGTCTGGATCATAGAATCACATGTAGACATGTGGTGTACTTACAGTAAAAGCAGTCGCTAACTACCCAGCATGATTATAATGACCTGTACCATATGTAGACATGTGGGTACCTACAGTTAGACAATTAAAGAAATTCAATGTTAGTACTCAACGAAGAGGATCAATTGATCAAATTTACATTAAGAAATCAGGTGGAGCGCTTGCCGCGGGGACGTCTGGTCTTGGGAGTTAAGGCTTTTATGAGCTCGGACAACCCGCTGAGAATCCTAGGATGGCAGTCCCGAGCGCGCTCGATGACCGCCTCGAAGAAGACGGCGTAGTGTTTCTTCGAATCAGGCGAGAGTTTCGCAAGGAAAGGCGCCCTAGATTGGGAGTGTAAGATGGCATTAATGACGTCAGTCCAGGAGATTTACGACACAACCAAGGCTTCAAGGTCGGGTTGGGAACTGAGTACTCCTCTGTAAATCTTAAAGATCCAATCTTCTGGGTACGGCGGCAGGTCTTCCTCCATCGGGGCAGGTAGTGGAGAAGGAGGTGTCATAGCCGGTGTCGATTCCTCTTTGTGGGGAGCAGATGGTGTCGGCCCAGCAGGCTGAGGCGCAGCCAGTGGGGGTGTAGGTACTGCGGCTGGTGTTGTCCTCAGCTCAGCCTTAACCTGTCCGAGGACTTTATAGATATTGCTGCCTGCTCCGGGCCTCAGATCCAAGATTTGTTTGATCAGGCCCCGGCGAGAGCGTCGCCCTGCGGAGGTGACAGGAGGGGTCCATGCTTCTGCGCCCAGGTCCTCGAGGAGAGGAGGTCTAGGACCTCCTCCCGCCCAAGACCAAGGGCGTCCGTCCCAGCAAAGGACACGCTGGGGTGCCTCTCGATGAATGCAACGAGGTCGTTTCCCGTTGCGTTCCGTGTTGATGATGTGGAGGATTCAGAGGACTCCTCCACGATGGACATTTCCACGTCCGGTGTTGGGGCTGCAGGCCTGAGGGTCTCCTGGATGGGCGGAGGGTCACGCGGGGCAGCGAAGTCAGGCCGAGCGGGAGGCGTCGGCTCAGGATGATGTGTCATCGCTGGGCGAGGGCCTACGGGACCCTCAGGTGTCTGCAGGAACGGAGCAGGGGTCACAGGTGGAGGGGCAGAAGGCGTCTCCTCCATGGGTAAGGCTGGGGCCGCTGGTGAAGATGGCCGAGGTGCGGATGGATGGAGCACAGCTCGGGCCACGGGAGGAGCGCTGCAAACCTCCATGGCTGGACTGGGAGGCGCTGGCGCAGGAGGCGTGGCCGAAGTCCGCCTAGGTGGCCCAGGAGCAGTTGATGGTGGGAGGCTGATGGAAGGGGGCGGTGAAGCCCGTCTGGAGGTGGTGGGCCGCCCATGGAATTGGGGGCAGTTTGCTCTTCGGTGACCTTGACCACGGCATTTCAAGCATTTAATTCCGTGGGTCAGGAATGCTGGCCATGGTTCGCCCTTGATGCTCAGTTCGAATCGAGAGGGGAGCATTTCGACGATTATGCCGTCATGGAGGAGTATAAAGGCCTCCCGGCCTTTGGTTAGTACGTTTTTACTATCCACGCCCGTTGAAGAACGTTCTGTTCGAAAGCTTGCGGTAATAAAGAAATTTACACAAGAAGCTCCTCTTATTGTTTATTATTGTTTTAAT